>JAODXP020000019.1:37109918-37114918 GCA_027497455.2 Sardinella longiceps | reverse complement strand
ACAATAAAAAATATTTGTCTTTGACATTAATTTCACGCTCTGTCAGTTCTCTTGGGCGTGATTAACGCTGTTGGAAACGGCTATCATTTATGTTAAGGCTTTTTACTGCTTTAATTCATTTGGAAAACATAATAGTCCTCATTTTTTGCATTTTCTCTTTAATTGGAAAGGCATCCAAGGATTCAATATTACACCACTCTATATGACACACGCACGCACACACACACACACACACACACACACACACACACACACACACACACACACACATAAACACAGATACCCTTGTCCATGCACAATATTACACCACCCTATATGACACACGCGCACACACACACACACACACACACACACACACACACACACACACATAAACACAGATACCCTTGTCCATGCACAATATTACACCACCCTATATGACAGCATTTGTCCTTTTGCTGGGAAATTATTGAGTTCCCATTTAGGCTGTGCAGAAGGCAGTGATGGCGCTTGTAATTTATAAATTACAACGGCGGATTAGTGATTTATTATGTTTTATTTATTTATGCTTTATTATGTTTTATTTATTTATCTTTTATTATGTTTTATTTATCTTTTATTGTGTTTTATTTATTTATGTTTTATTATGTTTTATTTATTATGTTTTATTATGTTTTATTTATTTATGTTTTATGAAGTTTTATTTATTTATGTTTTATTATGTTTGCTGTTGACCAGTGGACAATATTGTGACTTTTAATACCCAATTTGAAAAACATGTATTTTATGTTCCACTGCTAACATGGAACGATATTAACTGGTTCCGGAACTATATTTTTTGTTCTAGCCGGTTCAGGAACATCCATTTCAGGGTGGGAACCAAAACCAGAAACGTTAAAATACTGTTTCTGTTCAGAATGAACCCATTGGCAAAAGGTTCTGTTTGAAAGCTCTGGTTTCCAGACTGAATGGCTTCATTAGATTATTAGATCTCTGAGCTCCATTCATTCATCCACAAAACACCCCTGATCTCTGGCACTGAGTCAACAGCTGCAGGACTCTCTCTCAAAAACACACACTCTAACACACACACACACACACACACACACACACACACACACACACACTGTCTGTCAATAACACACACTAGCACACACTCTCTATCAATAGCACACAGACTAGCACACACACTGTCTGACAATAACACACACACTAGCACACACACTGTCTGACAATAACACACACACTAGCACACACACTATCTGACAATAACACTCACACTCTCTATCAAAAACACACTCTCTCTATCAATAACACACACACACACACACACACACACACACACACACACACTAGCACACAGCCTGCCTATCAATAGTTTCTTTCCACTCAGATGCACATGTGAGGAGACACATGCACGACACGACCCCCCCTCCCACACACACACACACACACACACACACACACACACACCGTCCACAACACTGCAGCTGCTACAAGCCTGCACTGGTATACCTTACTACCATAAACACTAGCAACGGACAAACAATAACACACACACACACACACACACACACACACACACACACACTAGAATCTACCCCAAATGCTGAATGATCCCCTCAAAGCTTTGTTACCATACAGTCCCAGTCTTGATTCTCAGTATGAGTGTGTGTGTGTGTGTGTCTGTGTGTGTAGTACCTGAGACTCCTCCAGACACATACACCCCCATAATGAGTCCGGTGGTGAAGCCGATGTGAGTACAGGTGTGTGTGTGTGTGTGTGTGTGTGTGTGTGTGTGTGTGTGTGTGTGTGTGTGTGTGTGTGTAGTACCTGAGACGCCTCCAGACACATACACCCCCATAATGAGTCCGGTGGTGAAGCCGATGTGAGTACAGGTGTGTGTGTGTGTGTGTGTGTGTGTGTGTAGTACCTGAGACGCCTCCAGACACATACACCCCCATAATGAGTCCGGTGGTGAAGCCGATGTGAGTACAGGTGTGTGTGTGTGTGTGTGTGTGTGTGTGTGTGTCTGTGTGTGTGTGTGTGTGTGTGTGTGTGTGTGTGTGTGTGTGTGTGTGTGTGTGTAGTACCTGACACTCCTCCAGACACATACACCCCCATAATGAGTCCGGTGGTAAAGCCGATGTGAATGGTGAGGTTCTCTCCCAAAGTGTTCCTGCTTAGAACCGTCTGAGCTACGGAACCACAGCCGAACAACTGCACAGGAGAGGAGAGGAGGAGAGAGGGAGGACAAGAGAAGGAGGAGAGGAGAGGAGGAAAGAGGAGGAGAGAAGGAGAGGAGAGGAGGAAGATGAAGAGGAGGAGAGAAGGAGGAGAGGGAGAGGAGGATGAGTAGATGATCAATATCCAACTTCAGCATCTCACACACACCAGCATAACCATGGCAACCCAAACCCCAAACACCCGACGACCCCAGTCAGTCTCAACACACACACACTGGAGTCAACTTTACAACTAGGAGCAGGTTTCTCCACACACACACACACACACACGGACAACTAAGTGCTGTCCACTGATCCTGCAGGTTCCTCCACACACACACACACACACACATGCATGGAGTAAACTTTACAACTAGGAGCAGGTTTTGTCCACACACACACACACACATAGACACGCATGGATTAAACTTTACAACTAAGTGCTGTCCACTGATTCTGCAGGTTCCTCCACATACACACACGCACGCACACACACAGATGAGAATGTGAAGCTTGTTCTTACCACTAGCACAAAGGTTCCCAGGAGCTCAGCCAGGAACTCTTTGAAGATGCGATGTTTCAGGCAGCACTGGCGGGTCATGGTGTGTGTGTGTGTGGTGCTGACTGCGGCACTGATGGTGTGTGTGTGTGTGTTCTCTGGTGCCGGACTGCAGGCTCCTGTCCCTCTGATGTGACACACACAGATCTCCTCACACACTGTGGGTCCTGCTCCTCTTCAAACTGCATAAAAGCTCAACTTGTTGTCCCGCACAGACACACACACACACACACACACACACACACACACACATGCCATTTCCCCCTCCCATACAGACACACACACACACACACACATGCCATTTCCCCCTCCCATACAGACACCCACACACACACGCCATTTCCCCCTCCCATACAGACACACACACACACACACACATGCCATTTCCCCTCCCATACAGACACACACACACACATGCCATTTCCCCCTCCCATACAGACACACACACACACACACACACACACATGCCATTTCCCCCTCCCATACAGACACCCACACACACACACACACACATGCCATTTCCCCCTCCCATACAGACACACACACACACACACACACACACATGCCATTTCCCCCTCCCATACAGACACCCACACACACACACACACACATGCCATTTCCCCCTCCCATACAGACACACACACACACATGCCATTTCCCCCTCCCATACAGACACACACACACACATGCCATTTCCCCCTCCCATACAGACACACACACACACACACACACACACACACACATGCCATTTCCCCCTCCCATACACACACACACACACACACACGCCATTTCCCCTCCCATACAGACACACACACACACACACACACACATGCCATTTCCCCTCCCATACAGACACACACACACACACACACACACACACACACACACACACATGCCATTTCCCCCTCCCATACAGACACACACACACACATGCCATTTCCCCCTCCCATACAGACACACACACACACACACACACATGCCATTTCCCCCTCCCATACAGACACACACACACACACACGCTCATTTCCCCCTCCCATACAGACACACACACACACACACACACACATGCCATTTCCCCCTCCCATACAGACACACGCACACATGATGCCCCCCTCCAGACACTCACACACATCCCTACCTCTCACATGGACACACAGGGATGCCCCCATGCAAACTCACACACACACACACACACACACACACGCCCATTGATCTCTCCACTCTCTCATTTCCCTTGTATGGATGGCAAACTCCACACACACACTTCTGTGTATCGGACGGCTCTCTGTGTATGGATGGCGAACACACACACACACACACATCTCTCTATTCTACCCCAAGGCTCTCTGTGTATGGATGGCAAACACACACACACACACACACACACACACCTCTCTGTGTATGGATGGGTGGCTTGATCCCCACGCTTGGGTCCCTGTCACACACACACACTCTCTTTCGTTCACACACATGCTTCCCCCCACAATCCCCCCAAACACACACATATTCACACACTATCACTCACACCCTAAACACACATACGTGTAAACAATCACAAACACACATACATGCACACACACACTCAGAGCCAAATCTGTGGTGTATTTAGTTTATTTTCTTTTGCTTTTAGTTTTTCTAGTGGGTCCATTTTTAGAACCTTACAGCATATTACAGCAGCCTCTGTGTGTGTGTGTGTGACCTTATAGCATATTACTGCGCCCTCTGTGTGTGTGTGTGTGTGTGTGTGTGTGTGTGTGTGTGTGTGTCACCTTACAGCATATTACAGCGCCCTCTGTGTGTGTGTGTGTGTGACCTTACAGCATATTACAGCGCCCATCATCAGAGGCCAATTTCCCCCCCAATGTCTCTCTCTCTCTGTCTGTCTCAGTCTGTGTGTGTGTGTATGTGTGTGTCTGACTGTTGATGCAGTTATGTGGGCTGGCCAGCAGGTGTCACTGAAACGTGCAGTTGTGGAGGGCAGCTGTGTTCTTGTGTGTGTGTGTGTGTGTGTGTGTGTGTTCTCATGTGTGCCCTACCAGTGACTAGCCTGCTTTGATCATCCACTTTCATATCGTTTCACTTCATGCAAAGCGTCTGAATCATCTCCATTGGCAATCGTTTCCTCGCTAGAGAGCGCTACGTGCTATGCAATGTTCTGAAACATTTTGCTCCAGTTGGTTTAAAACTGTTTTGTTATCTTGACTGGAGGTTGGTGATGTTCGGACGAAATTCAGTGG
>JAODXP020000019.1:37062418-37097418 GCA_027497455.2 Sardinella longiceps | reverse complement strand
TCTGCCTCTCCTCCTCTCTTCCCTCCTCCTCTCCCTCCTCTCCTCACCTCCTCCTGTAGTTACTCCATCACTCTATTCTGCCTCTCCTACTCTCTTCCACCTCTCCTCCTCTCTTCCCTCCTCCTCTCCCTCCTCTCCTCACCTCCTCCTGTAGTTGCTCCATCCCTCTATTCTCCCTCTCCTCCTCCTCTCCTTCTCCTCCTCTCTCCCTCCTCCTCCTGTAGTTGCTCCATCACTCTATTCTGCCTCTCTTCCTCTTTGTCCTCCTCCTCTCTCTCCTCCTCCCTCCTCCTCCTCTCTCTCCTCTCCCTCCTCATCCTCTCTTCCCCCTCTCTCCTCCTCCTCCTGTAGTTGCTCCATCACTCTATTCTGCCTCTCTTCCTCTCCCTCCTCCTCCTCTCTTCCTCTCCCTCCTCCTCCTCTCTTCCCCCTCTCCCCACCTCCTCCTGTAGTTGCTCCATCACTCTATTCTGCCTCTCCTCCTCCTCTCTTCCATCTCTCCTCCTCCTCTCCTCACCTCCTCCTGTAGTTGCTCCATCACTCTATTCTCCTCTCCTCCTCCTCCTCTCCTCTCCTCCTCTCTCCCCCTCTCCTCACCTCCTCCTCTCCTCTCTTCACCTCCTCCTGTAGTTGCTCCATCACTCTATTCTGCCTCTCCTCCTCCTCTCTTCCATCTCTCCTCCTCCTCTCCTCACCTCCTCCTGTAGTTGCTCCATCACTCTATCTTGTCTCCGCCTCTCTTCCTCCAGTTGGCCCCGCCTCTTCTTCAGCTCCTCCTTGGCCCCGCCCTCTTCCTGCAGACGCTGCTGCAGCTCCTTCTGCTCCTGAGTCATCCGCCTCAGCTCCGCCTACACACACACACACACACACACACACACACACACACACACACACACACACACACACGCACATGCACACACACACACACACACACACACGCACACACACACATATACACACACATACACATACATGTATGTATAGCTCCTTCTGCTCCTGAGTCATCCGCCTCAGCTCCGCCTACACACACACGCACACACACACACATATACATGTATGTATAGCTCCTTCTGCTCCTGAGTCATCCGCCTCAGCTCCGCCTACACACACACACACACACACACACACACACACACACACACATATACATGTATGTATAGCTCCTTATGCTCCTGAGTCATCCGCCTCAGCTCTGCCTACACACACACACACACACATAATATATATGTATAGCTCCTTATGTTCCTGAGTCATCCGCCTCAGCTCCGCCTACACACACACACACACACACGTACGCGCACACACACACACACAGACACACACACACACACATATGTATAGCTCCTTCTGTTCCTGAGTCATCCGCTTCAGTGCAGCCTACACACACACACACACACACACACACACCTGTGTGTCCTCCAGGTGTCTTGTGAGCGCCTGATTGGCTCTACAAAGCTCCTCCTCTTGCTGCTTCACCTCCTCTAAACACGCCTCCAGACGCTCCTTCTCCTCCTGAGCAACACACACACACACACACACACACACACACACAGTCACACACACATAGATGTACACACACACACACGTACACGTTCTGATACATGTTCTGATACCAGGAGTGTGTATGTTTTCTGTTGTTTTCTCAGGAGTGTGTGTGTGTGTGTGTGTGTGTGTGTGTGTGTGTGTGTGTGTGTGTGTTATCAGATGTGTTTACCAAGAGTGTGTGTTTGTTTGTGTGTTTACCAGGAGTGTGTGTGTTTGCTCACCTAGTTGTGTCTTGTGTCTCCTGTAACAGGAGTGTGTGTGTGTGTGTGTTTACCAGGAGTGTGTGTATTTGCTCCCCTAGCTGTTGTTCGTGTCTCTGTGTATCCTGCAGTAAGAGTGTGAGTTGAGCCACTCGCTGTTCCAGCTCCTGCACCTCCTGCTCCTGTGGCTCCCCCTGCGCACACACACACACACACACACACACACACACACACACACACGAACAATAATAAATTGAAAGTAATTGGATAATTACCTCCGCCAAGGAGGTTATGTTTTGCTCTGCATGTGTGTGTCCGTCTGTGTGTCTGTCTGTGAGCAACATAACTCGACAAGTACTGCACGGATTTGGATGAATGTTCTTCAGTCATTCTTAAGTCATTCTGTTCCTACTGTTCCATCATCACAGATAAGGCAGTATATCATGTCCTTGCTGTTCCTCTATGTGCATGGCCTACTTTTCTCTCCTGTGTCTATCTGTCAATGGCTATCTGCTCTCAGGTTACCACGCTGGCACTATGGTCTGACTTTGTGGGGTCCACGCATTGGGTCCACGTCAACTGGGGACGTCCAACGTCATCTTCTGCCGACCTGGGGCTGTATAAATAGTCAGGAAACTTCCTGTTTAGTTAGAGCAGCAGAGCAGCTGAGCTGATGGATTTTTGCGGGTAGCATGCTGTCTCTCCCTTGGTGCACCATGGTTTTTTTTTGGTGTTGGTGACCTCCTCAGCGTTTACACACACACACACACACACACACACACACACACTCACACACACACACACGCACACGCACACGCACACACACACACACACCCACACACACACACACACACACACACACACACACACACACACACACACACACACACACTCTTGCCATGTGGGCTTCCTACTTGAGCCTCTGCACCTCCTGCATGTGTGTTTCCCTCATTTTGGTAACCTCCTCAGCGTTTACACACACACACACACACACACACACACACACACACACACACAGCTCTCTCCTCTCTTACCCTGTGGGCCTCCTGCTTTATCCTCTGCAGTTCCTGCATGTGTGTGTCCCTCATGTTGGTGACCTCCTCAGCGTTTACACACACACACACACACACACACACACACACACACACACACACACACACACACCTGCTTGAGTCTCTGCAGTTCCTGCATGTGTGTGTCCCTCATGTTGGTGACCTCCTCAGCATGCGCTGACACCTCCTCCTCTAGCGCCCCCCGCAGGGCAGTCACCTCCCTCTCCCTCCTCCGCAGCACCTCCTCCTGCGCCTCCTGAGAACACAACACCTCCTGGAACTCACAACGCAGCTGGGACAGGTCCTGAGAGAGGGAGAGAGAGAGAGAGAGAGAGAGAGGGGGAGAGAGAGAGAGATGAGGGAGAGATGAGTGAGAGAGAGAGAGAGAGAGAGAGAGAGAGAGAGAGAGAGAGAGAGAGAGAGAGAGGGGGAGAGAGAGAGAGATGAGGGAGAGATGAGTGAGAGAGAGAGAGAGAGAGAGAGAGAGAGAGAGAGAGAGAGAGGGGAGAGAGAGAGAGATGAGGGAGAGATGAGAGAGATATGAGAGAGAGCGAGAGGGGGGGGTGAGGGAGAGAGAGAGAGAGAGAAATTGATTGAAAAAGAAAAAAATGAGGAATATTACCAGTATTGGCTCCATAAAATGAGACAAACGTGGCTACCGCGAGAAGAAAGACTATGCCTGCAATGCAATGAGGGAGCAGTGGAGGATGAGGCACATTTCCTAACGGAAATGTTTTCTCCCTTAGAGAAAACTTTTTTCAACAATTTGAAGAAATCATACCCCATTTCCAAAAGCTGGAAATGAGGAAATGCCTTATTTGTTGGGGGAGCATAGGAAATGTATACCCCTAGCGGCACAATGCCTAGTAGAATGCCATAATATGAGGACAGAGCAATCCATGGGGTTGTGTTTATTCTTTATTACACAAGTAACTAGATGTACCGCATGCCGGTACAAAATATGACCGCCGCAGTCACAGTCAGTTATTTTGTCCGAGTAGTAATTAATCCAGCGCGTTACCACCACCAGTGAACAGCACAGGAAGCGGCGACGATCCCACTGAAGGTTGGCATAGCAGCTAGCTAGCGGTGACGATCCCACTGAAGCAGCGACGATCCCACTGAAGGTTGGCGTAGCAGCTAGCTAGCAGCGACGATCCCACTGAAGCAGCTAGAAGTGGCGACGATCCCACTGAAGGTTGGCGTAACAGCTAGCTTCAGTGGGATCGTGGCCGCTTCCTGTGCTGTTCACTGGTGGTGGTAACGCGGCTGGATTACTACTCGGCCAAAATAACTGACTGTGACTTAACTAAAATATTTTACCTTGCAGCTGCAATCAATGGAATTATTAATAAAACTATAATTTATTCAATATTTTTGCCTCATTTACTCACTCCACCCAAGCGGTACTGACTGGTCACGGGCATTTCCATACTGGTGACACACATAAGATGGCCACCGGCACTGACCTCGGATGAGGCAAGTTTCATTCAATATATTCGGAGTTTCATTCAGTATATTCGGGAGTTCATTCAATATGTTCGGGGTTTCATTCAATATATTCGGAACATCATTCATATATTCGGGGTTTCATTCAATAAATTCGGAGTTTCATTCAATATATTCGGGACTTCATTCAATATATTCGGGACTTCATTCAATATATTCGGAGTTTCATTCAATATATTCGGGACTTCATTCAATATATTCAAGGTTTTCTTTCATTCAATATATTCAGAGTTTCATTCAATATATTCGGAGTTTCATTCAATATATTCAGGACTTCATTCAATATATTCGGAGTTTCATTCAATATATTCAAGGTTTTTTTCCTGAACGGCTTGCCATAGAAAACATCAGTCCTGGATTTATTGACTTAGAAAATAAACTGAAACTACCATTCCTCCTGGGGGAAGTTGATACTTGTACTCAAATAGCCTCAGACTACTTACAGTCTTGCCACATTTTAAGGGAAGAATCCACATGACCATCATCAAAATATCCACTAGTGCTTTTTCTTAATTTTATCTTTTTTTATTATTATTCCATATGTTTGTTTAAGTTGCATTTTATTTATTTAGTCACTACTTACTATTGTTATTCTCATTATTATTGTCATTATTATACATTAATGCTTTGGCAATATTGCATTTTTTTTACATTCATGTCAATAAAGCTTATTGAACTGAACTGACAGGCCTATCACCCCAAACCAGTAACGCTTTCGCTTAATAGCACCATCTACAGGCCAATAATTGTACAGTCATTAAATGTACATATAAATTCATTTGTTTTATAGCCCCCCATGGATGAAATTCCACAAAACTTGACATATTCCCACAGGATGTCAGGTTCATCATACACATTAAATTTGGTGCAGTTCCTAACATCTGATCTAAAGATAGGGGCAATTAAAGTCATATAATATTGCATTTTAATTTTTTACCATGGGGGGGCAAATCACAAATGACTGGTTATGAGCTAAGTTGATGTGGGCTCTTGAGACCAACATTCCATAAAAATTTCATCATCCTCAGTATCACGGGTCAGGTAGTTTTTTAGGAAAAACTAAATTTTTTGGGTTTCGGGGGGGCGCAGCGCAAAGATGGAGTGGCCCCCGGGGACCAAACGAAATTTTTCCGTAAAAGTCTACTGGGGCTACATGCCCACCAAGTTTCATGTGCCCCGGTGTTACGGTGTCCCGGGAATCGTTGACCAAAAATTCAGGAAGTAGATGACGGGAGAAAAAAAAAAAAAAAAAAAAAGAAAAAAACTTTGACAATCATTATATGACCGCTACGCTTGCTACGCTAGCGGCGGTCATAATTATTATTACACAACGACTGACTTAGCATCTGTACATTGGAACTAGTAATGGCAGTTTATCTTGGTAAGTTTTGATTGAGACGATGTGTGGCGGAAAGAAGTAGTTCTGCAAACTAGCTTGTCTTCAGCCATCAGCTAACAGCCTAGCCATCAAAACGAGTATATTGTTAGCCAAACGACATAGCGAAAAAGTGGCAACAGTGGTATAAGCGGGATAATGAATTAACACGTTATTTTGCGTTATTTTTCTATATCTGCACGACGTGGAGTTCATTATCCCTTACTTATTACATAAGTTTCCTTTTTTAGCTAACATAATTTAGATGTTTGTATTGGTTTCCTTTTTGTTGTTGATTTTTTTTGTTCGTTTGTTTATTCGTTTGGTTTAATTTTGTTTAGTCCGAGCAGATATTGTATCTGTTTACTGTTGATTGCTTTGGCAATAAAACACCTTGAATCTTGAATCTTGAACAGACAGACTGAGGTAAAGAGGGAAAGAAAGAGGGAGAGAGAGAGAGAGAGAGAGAGAGAGAGAGAGAGAGAGAGAGAAAAGGTTGTACCTCCATGATTTTCTTCCTCTCTCCTGCCTCCCCCTGTTTGACGGTGTCCAGCTCATCATGCATGTCAGACAGCTGCTCCTGTAGATCCCTCACCTCCCTGCCAAGCTGCTCACGCTCACTCTGCACCTGCTGTAGTCTAGAACCACACAGAGGAACATCAGAGACCAGAACACTGCAGTCTAGAACCGCTCCTGTAGATCCCTCACCTCCCTGCCAAGCTGCTCACGCTCACTCTGCACCTGCTGTAGTCTAGAACCACACAGAGGAACATCAGAGACCAGAACACTGCAGTCTAGAACCG
The DNA here is from genome assembly GCA_027497455.2 of Sardinella longiceps. Lineage (NCBI taxonomy): Eukaryota > Metazoa > Chordata > Actinopteri > Clupeiformes > Clupeidae > Sardinella > Sardinella longiceps. The sequence goes on along the minus strand of JAODXP020000019.1, from coordinate 37,090,934 downwards.
CTCCTGTAGATCCCTCACCTCCCTGCCCAGCTGCTCACGCTCACACTGCACCTGCTGCAGCCTAGAACCGCACAGAGGAACATCAGAGACCAGAACACTGCAGTCTAGAACAGCACAGCAGAACATCACACAGGAGAACACTGCAGTCTAGAACCGCACAACAGAACATCACACAGGAGAACATCACACAGGAGAACATAGCAGTCTAGAACCGCTCAGGAGAACATCACACAGGAGAACACTGCAGTCTAGAACCGCACAGCAGAACATCACACAGGAGAACACTGCAGTCTAGAACCGCACAGGAGAACATCAGAGAGGAGAACATCACAGTGGAAAACATCAGACACAAGAACATCAGATACAGTAGAACATCACACAGGAGAACACTGCAGTCTAGAACCGCACAGGAGAACATCAGATACAGTAGAACATCACACAGGAGAACATGGCCATGGTCTCTCCAGAAATTACACTGATCTGTGTGGTTTGTATGTAGTTCTGGCAGGGCAGTCTGAGTGTGTGTGTGTGTGTGTGTGTGTGTGTGTGTGTGTGTGTGTGTGTGTGTGTGTGTGTTTATGTGTGTGTCTTACTGAATCAGGGCGTGCTGCAGTTCTCCCTCCTTGTCTCTGATTCGCTGCTGGAGATTCTTCTGTTCCTCCTGACTCCGCCCAAGCTCCGCCTCCAGGCTCCTCCTCTGCTGCTCTGTCTCCGCCCAGATCTCAGCGCTGCTCTGGCCTTTCTGTGGACACACACACACACGTATACACACACATGCACACACACACACGCATACACACACATGCACACACACACACCCACACACGTGTAGATTGTACTCTAAAGTGGCCCAAAGTGTTGTGCAGTATGGAGATGGATTGAGTTGTGTGGAGCTGGGTTGAGTTGTGTGGAGCTGGGTTGAGTTGTTCCTACCTTCACTTCTTCCTCCAGTTGCTTCTTCAGCTGAGATGCCTGGAGCTCCAACATGGACATCTGAGAGAAAGACGAGAGAGAGAGAGAGAGAGAGAGAGAGAGAGAGAGAGAGAGAGAGGGAGAGAGAGAGGGAGGAGGGGATGGAGAGAGAGAGGGGGGGAGAGGAGAGGAGGAATAAAGAAAGGAGGAGAGAGAAGAGGAGAGGAGGAAGATAGAAGAAGAGAAAGACAGAGAGAGAATGAGAGAGGGAGAGGAGGAGAGGAAGAGAGAAAGTGGGAAGAGAGAGAGAGCAGGAGGAATAGAGGGAAGAGGAGAGAAGGAAGAGAGAGAGAAAAAGAGAGAGAGCAGGAAGAAGAGAGAGGGGAAAGAGAAAGAAGGAGAGGTGGAAGAGAGAGAGAAGGAGGAAGAGAGATGAGGTTTTACCAACACACACACACACACACACACACACACGAGATTGCCACAGGAAGTTACAGTCTTTCACCAACACACACATACACACACACCAATACAAACACATGCACAAATACATAAACATACAGACAGACAAACACACACACACACACAAACATACACACACACACACACACACACACACACACACACACACACACACACACACACACATACACACACACCTCCTCCAGTTTGTCGGAGCCCCAGCACCTCAGCTGTTGTATTTTCTCAAACATCAGCTTGACCTTCCGCCGTATGACATCATCAGGATCCGCGCTCCTACGAGAGACACGCTTGCTTGTCCTCACTCTTAACACACACACACACACACACACACACACACACACACACACACATACGCATGCTTGCTTGTCCTCACTATTAAACACACACACACAAACATGCTTGCTTGTCCCCACTCTTAACACACACACACACACACACACACACACACACACACACATACGCATGCTTGCTTGTCCTCACTCTTAAACACACACACACACATACACACTCTTAAAAACACACACACACACATACACATGCTTGCTTGTCCTCACTCTTAAACACACACACATACACACACACACACACACACTTGTATGGAAGGAGAGTCCACATCTCTTATCAGCCACGTGGAGCTGAGGCTGAGTTCCTGCATTCCTGTGTCTCAATATGAATGAGTTAGTGTGTGTGTGTGTGTGTGTGTGTGTGTGTGTGTGTGTGTGTGTGTGTGTGTGTGTGTGTGAGAGAACACAGAGCAGCTGTAACAACAGCCTTCTCCTCTGGACGATCCCTCCTAACGCCTCCACCAGTCAGTGGATACAGCCAAGCCACACACACACACACACACACACAAACACTTGTGCACACACACACACAAAGCACACACGCACACACACACACACATACACACTCACTCACCCGTGTTTCAGGTAGGTGAATAGGACTTGTTTAGCAGTGTCTTCTGTCACACACACACACACACACACACACACACACACACACTCACCCGTGCTTCAGGTAGGTGAATAGGGCTTGTTTAGCAGTGTCTTCTGTCACACACACACACACACACACACACACACACACACACACACACACACACACTCACCCGTGTTTCAGGTAGGTGAATAGGGCTTGTTTAGCAGTGTCTTCTGTCACACACACACACACACACACACACACACACACACACACTCACCCGTGTTTCAGGTAGGTGAATAGGGCTTGTTTAGCAGTGTCTTCTGTCACACACACACACACACACACACACACACACACACACACACACTCACCCGTGTTTCAGGTAGGTGAATAGGGCTTGTTTAGCCGTGTCTTCCGTCACACCCTCTGCTTTTGGGGGGAGCTGACGCTGGCCCTCCAACAGATCAGGAGTAACCTGCTCACACACACACACACACACCTGTTTAAGTCTGTGATCATCGGAGATAGTATTACATTAGTATGTGTTTGTGTGTGTGTACCTGTGTGTGTGTGTGTGTGTGGTCGTCGCTGGTTGTCCCTCTCACAGGTGCTCTGTCCTGCGCTCTCCTGGATTCTACTGTACTCTGTGTGTGTGTGTGTGTGTGTGTGTGTGTGTGTGTGTGCGTGTACCTAATTATCCCTCTCACAGCTGTTCTGCTGGATGCTGCTGGACTGTGTGTGTGTGTGTGTGTGTACCTGATTCTGCCGGACGCTGCTGGACTCTGTGGCCCTCATTTACTAAGACTAGGCTATTTGCGCTGCGTCTGTTTATGCGACAATGGTAATAGCACACGCAGTGCTTCCTTGTTTTGCGATGTATTTATCAATCCTCAAACAGATAAGGCAAACAGCGCTTACCCCGCCCTCTAGTGCAAAATTAGCGTGCCTCTAAACACAAACATGCGCCCGCGTTTGATCTCTGTCCTGGAGCCTGCAGAATTAGTTTAGCAATGGAGTTATTAGTTAATGAGGTAACTGTCAATTACATTATAAGTCCTAACCAGCCGAAAAAAGCAGTATGATATTTTGTCTGACATTACAAGAAATAACTGGCAGATACTTAAATTAATATGTTAGACTGGAATTATTAAAAATAACAACGGGGAAAATAAATTCAAAGCAGACTGGAACATGGCTTCTTTATTATTATTTTTGCGATTTTCTAGTTCAACATGTGTTGGGATGGAATGTGAACGTCATCTTAGATCACATTCAGTAATTGAATAATGCGTGTGGTACCCTATTGCTGTTTAATTTGTACCGTCGGATGTTTTCTTCTTAGCTGAATTAGAAAAGAGTAATTCTCGAGGCAAACATGTATCTGCTCATGTACCAAGCATGTACCCGTCTTCATCTTATCCGGATCACTGCTGTCATTAAACAAAGTCAATTTTAACACCAAAGGATTTGCGCGTGGTTTAGACCTGCTTTGAGAAGACGGTATTTGCCTCACGCAAATACCGTCAAAATACAGGCGCGCTCTTACGGGCAGTCTTAGTAAATACCATGGAATACGTAATTAGATGCAGTTTGCGCATAGGCCTGGCCAACCATCCCACTCCCCTCCCTCAAGCGCAGCTTGCGATTTCAGACGCAGCTTTGTGTTTTCAGGCACTGCATCCTCTCTGTAAATAAGACTGCGTTGGCCAACACAGTCTTTGCGTGGAAATAGCGCCTGAAAACGGATAGCGCCATCGCAAAACCTACCCTTGTGTGTGTGTGTGTGTGTGTGTGTGTGTGTGTGTACCTGATTCTGCCGGACGCTGCTGGACTCTGTCCTCTCCACCTTCAGCAGCACTGGGGCACCTTTGGGGTTCTTCTGACCCCTCCCCCCTCCTGTGATTGGAGGTTTGGGAGACACAGGAGCGCTGGCCCCTCCCCCCACATCACCCCTGACTTTCGCCATGGCAACAGGGTCAGTGGAGGCGGAGTTATCAGCGCTTCTGGACCGCCTCCTCTCCTCCTTGCTCCTCCCTCTCTCATCAGACCCACCAATCAGAGGCTGGGGGGTGGAGTCTCCCTGCCGAGAGGCGGCGTGACCTTTGACCTGTGCGAGTGGCAGGGGGATCCGGGCCTTGTGCACCACCAGCGAGTAGAGAGGGGTGGAGGGGGAGGCAGGGGAGGGAGGGGGAGGGTGGGGGCCACGGCTGGTGCCCAGGTCCAGAGTCTGGTTCTGGGGGTGATACGGTCCACGGCTGGCGCTGGTACTGGTGCCCAGGTCCAGAGTCTGGTTCTGGGGGTGATATGGGCCGCGGCTGGTACTGGTGCCCAGGTCCAGAGTGTTGTTGTGGGGGTGATATGGGCCACAGCTGGTACTGGTGCCCAGGTCCAGAGTGTTGTTGTGGGGGTGATACGGCCGGAGCAGCTCTGGGTGTCTCTGGTAGTTGAGCAGGGGGGAGGGGGAGGAGGAGGAGTGGAGAGGCAGTGGCGCCCCCCTCAGGTCAGGGTGAGAAGTGCTCATCTGTACTGCCCTGGGGGAGCTCTGGGGGGGCAGCAGCTCCAGCTCTGGGCCACTGTGGCTCATACTGTAGTGCTCCACAAATGTCACCTCTGAGCCACCGTAGCCCGGCACACTCCGCTTCTGCTGCCGGTTCAGGACCACGAAGGAGTGACCGTCTGCCCTTCCCACCACCTCTACTGCCCCCACCACCACTCCTGCCCTCTCCAGTTGCCCCGGGGGCAGAAGAAGGGCTCTGGGACTTACAGGCGCACAGCCAGTCGAGTGCTCCATACTGGATAACCGCAAAGGATTATGGGTATTATTTACGCTCCTCACAGCAAAGGATGATGGGTAATCTGCCTCACAGCAAAGGATGCTGGGTATTCTGCCTCACAGCAAAGGATGCTGGGTATTCTGCCTCACAGCAAAGGATGCTGGGTAACCCCTGCGAAAGAAGAGGAGGTGGGAAAGTGTGTGTAGCAGGCAAAAGTGTGTGTGTAGCAGAAAAGTGTGTGTGTAGCAAGAAAGTGTGAGTAGCACACAGCTGAACTCCAGCCTGCAGATTCCTCTAGAATTCCCATGTGTAAACTCCACCCTGCCTGACTGACACAGCTGATTTTAATCAACACACCCCTCCTTGCAACCGCAGCTCGCTTGCACAAAATACCCCTAGCCTCCTCCGCACAAGATACACACACACACACACACACACACACACACACACACACACACACACACACACACAAAACACCCCTAGCCTACTCCGCACAACATACACACTCAAAACACACACACAAATCAAGTAGACACAAGTAGGCCTGGTACTTGCAACTTGGTACTTGGTAGCCTACTGTAACTTGCATCTTACTGTAAAGGAAAATTATTCCTTTCACATTCTCATCTTGCCACCTCTCACTTTCTCTCTCTCTCTCTCTCTCTCTCTCTCTCTCTCTCTCTCTCTCTCTCTCTGTGTGTGTGTGTGTGTGTGTGTGTGTGTATATGTTCCCCACGGCTTGAGAAACAATAGTAGCGACTGATGCAGAGCTTACGCCATGCTGAAGGACACGCACTGCACGAGGGCCCATGCTTAGCTGCCCGGTGCGGGCTGACTGACAGGCCGTGTGTGTGTGTGTGTGTGTGTGTGTGTGTGTGTGTGTGTGTGTGTGTGTGTGTGTGTGTGTGTGTGTGTGTTTAAGAGTGAGGACAAGCAAGCATGTTGTATGTAAACACAACCGCGCTATTGTCCTCCACTCAATGACGGCACGGATGAGTCTGATGATGACATCTCATCTCATCTCTCTCTCTCTCTCTCTCTCTCTCTCTCTCTCTCTCTCTCTCTCTCTCTCTCTCTCTCTCCACCCCCCACTATCAATCACACTTTTCATCTTCACTCCGTAGTGGTAAACTTTACATTCTGCATTATAGGCTTCACGCATTTACATTCAGACAAAAACAAAGATCGGATAGTATCAGCCGAATCCTGACCCATACTAGTGTGTCAGAGTAACGTTATTGAGACTTCTTCTCACGCTATGTCCACTGCAATTCACTACCTAAAGAACTGCGTATGGATGTAGACAAAAACAAATTATGAAAGCCATAAAGAACAGCCGTCTACCTACCCATGTCCTCGCCACGCTTGCAAAGTTCGTTTGAGTTTGAGCAACTTTAACGGCTTTGTTGTTTCAGAGGAAAATAATCATATCAGTTCCAAGGTTCAACAGTTGGTCTTCGCAGCTCAAGGCTTTGAGAGTCGCTGAAGAAGTAATTCAAAGTGTGGACCGCAGAGTTGGACACTCCTACCACGGCTGCGGACGCCCAGTGGGCAGGCAGGGATGATGATGATGATGATGAGGAGGAGGAGGAGGAGGAGGAGGAGGAGGAGGATGACAGCTCCAAACCGCCAAATCTCCCATGCTCCCCACCAGTGAAGATGCGACCCAAACCCAGAGAAACACGCGCTCTTCTCCACAACCAAGCAGACTTCCCAACTGAAGAGCGATCAACAAAATCACACATCCTGGAATAAGCCTACTATGAAAAGATTCTCAAGTATTTTCCTCAGGCAAATTAATTAATGTAGATTAATGGGCTGTGTAGCCTAGTCCTGCTTTCATCTGAGCAAAATGTTTGTTAACAGTTTCTAATTTATGTACCCGGTACAGAGTAGGGTAACCAGACGTCCCCGATTTTGATGACCTCTCCCCCTCCTGCACCTGTCCCCCGAAAATGTCCCCGATATTGTCCGAGCACGACTCCTCCCGTCCGAGAGAAAAATGCCCAGTTGCAGCTGAGTTATAGTTTTAATCCATGTGTAGAGTTGCCAACTGTACCATTTCTGATTGGAACTTCCTTCTTTTTGGTTGTCTGACCAGGAAAACTTACACACTCACCCTACACATCAACATCTCTAATTTAGCCTACTATTTTCTCGTCACCAATACATTTTGCGCATATTACGCACATGATGGAACCGCGATTTGCAAACGCAAACGCAACTTAAGTCAGGTAGCCTATTTCATTATCAGCGCTATCTTTCTCAAACAGTTCAGGTGCCAAGGCTGTTTTCAGTAAATAGGTAGGATCTAATTAGTAGGATCTATCTTCACTCTCTCCAATGACAACAGGCGAGAGATAGGAGAGCATAAAAAATCCTTTAAGATGCCTATTTGTTATTCTGTTGATCTCATGAACACTGTCTTTTGTAGGCCTATTTAATGACCTCTGTGTTTAATAGCTATATGAATATTACATGTATTTTTATATTCAAATAACTTGCTCTTTTGATACACTCACAGCCTTCCCGGAAAGGTGTTGAATAGCCTACATGTGTATTTACAACATTAGAACATTTAATCAGTCATGAATTCTAATGTCAGTAGCTATAAGCCTTTAAGAATGCATTTATAATGCTCTATGAATACTGGGTTCATAGAAAGTGTTACCCTTTTTTAGTCTGCAACTATTATTTTCATAATAATTGGTTTCAGTTTGTCAGTTATTAATCCAGTGAGCAGTATTAGCCCTTCCCCGCACATCCCCACTACATCAGCCAGCAGCCTAGTCTAGAGTATGGGGGTAAACTGGAGAAAGTAGAATGGAATAGTGAGATGCGTTTTAATGTTTTAATAATTGCCTTTGTTGCGGCCCTTGGCTATAGTAGCCCAATCATCACAGGCACAGGTGAGAACATGTGCTTGGGTTACTCTCAAACTAGTCAAGCAATGAAGGCCACCACAAATCCTGCATTGAGAACTTTATTTCAATGATCTAAATACATATGTAGGCTATTCAACACCTTTCAGGGAAGGCTGTGAGTTATTTGAATATAAAAATACATGTAATATTCATATAGCTATTAAACACAGAGGTCATTAAATAGGCCTACGAAAGACAGTGTTCATACTTGTTTGAGATAATACAATCCCTCTTATTAAGTAAACAACTTTTTATAAAGTTACAAAAGACAGCTTTCATGGGCTACTTGTCGAAGATAATAGAGTCATTCTCCTTATAAAACTCTGGACAGACAAGACCCTGGGCTAGAGGAGAAGCTGAATCAAATCAAGTCAAGTCAAGTGTATTTATATAGCGCATTTTAACACAACTCAGTTAATCCAAAGTGCTTTACGGTGGAAGGGGGGACCTCACTAACCACCACCAATGTGTAGCACCCACCTGGGTGATGCACGGCAGCCATCACAGTCACCACAGGAATGGCCTGTGGGATTGGTTTACAAAAGATGCCCTTGATCTTCCTGTAAGTGTCCTTGCCATGGAAGAGCCATGCCATAATAAGCACATGGGCAAATACATGGATCCAATAAGCTACATTACAGTACATATACTGAGGTAAATTTGTCCTTTTTTCATCAAGACATGGATACTACTCACAATGACTCTATATACTGTTGGCCTTTTTGACCCTTCCTTGCAAATAGTAAACAGCAAAGATGTTGTATGCATGACGTATGAGTGTGGATTGAAGAACTAGGAAGGAAGAGATCTACTAAGTTAGTAACTCAAATGGAGTTTGAGAGCTTTCTATGAAATGTCAAATGTCAAAAACTGAAATACACATGCACACACACACACACACACACACACACACACACACACACACACACACACACACATTGTGTCTGGCCATCTGTCACACATGGACACAAAGGAGAGAAATTCATTCTAAGAGACGGACATAACACTGGTGACTGAGGGTGGCTATGTTCACCATACACACACACACACACACACACACACATAAATATACACACACTTAGACACACACACATATACACAGTCATATTCATGTGGACTGCGTGGCCTGCCTGTGTGGATGCTCGACTGGCCACAGCACTCACTGGTCACTCACTGCATGGTCACCATCGCAACAGCAGTGCAACACAGTGCCACAGTCCAGCTCGAGAAAAAATATCGCGAGTTGTCCGAACTCTCTCTATATGTGGCTCTGACTTTTGATAATTACAATGTCAGTGCAACTCTTGTCACAAAAAATATGAGTAACCTTGGCTCTTCCTGGTCACTCACTCCCTCTGCTGGTCAAACACGGCAGTGCAACACAGCGCCACAGTCCAGCTCCTCCTGGTCACTCACTCCCTCTGCTGGACAAACACAGCATTGCAACTCCATCACTTAGCTTGTTTTGGTTGGGTTGAGTTGTGTTGTATTGTAATATACTAATAAACATACAGGTTTTAGCTAATATTCCATGTTCAGTGTCATTTTCATTCTTTAATATTTTCTTTTTGATCTACAGTATAATTTTTGTCAACAAAGACTGTTAGAAGGCTTGACTTGATTTGATTCAGCTTCTCCTTTAGCCCAGTTTTAGAAGGACCTCTATGTTTAATAGCTATTATGAATATTACATGTATTTTTATATTCAAATAACTTGCTATTTTGATACACTCACAGCCTTTCCGCAAATGTGTTGAATAGCCTATATGTGCATTTAAATTATTGAAATAAAGTTCTCAATGCAGGAATTGTGATGACCTTCATTGCTTGACTAGTTTGAGAGTAACCCAAGCACATGTTCCCAAGGCCTGTGATGATTGGGCTACTAACGAAAATTATTTTTTTTTTTTTTTCAAAGTAATGTAACTGATTACTGTTTATTGTTTATTTTGTAATTAAATTACGCAATTTCGTTACATTTAACACGTGACCTCTCACACATAGGCTAACAAGGAAGCTTATCATTTCAGAAGCGAAAGTGAAAGGACATTCTCGGGTTGCCCGTGTTTGCTTTGTCACAACTTTATAGCAAAATGGCAGAGGCGATCTCAAGTAACCAGGACCTTTTCATGTGTCCAGTTTGTTTGGATCTACTGAAGGATCCAGTGACACTTGCCTGTGGACACAATTACTGTGCGGGCTGCATTAAAAACTGCTGGGATGCGGAGGATCCGAAGGGAGTTTACAGCTGCCCCCAGTGCAGACAAACCTTCTTTCCGAGACCCGTTTTAAACAAAAATAACGTGTTTGCTGAGTTGGTGGAACAAGTTAGGAGGACAAGAATCCAAGCTGTCTCTTCAGCCGAGTGTGCTGCTCAACCTGGAGACGTGGAGTGCGACGTTTGCACCGGGAGAAAACTCAAAGCGGTAAAGTCATGTCTGGATTGTCTGTTGTCTTACTGTGAAACTCACTTCAAAGCTCACAATGAACTAAACCCAAGAAAACACACAGTGATTGATGCCACAGTCCAGCTACAGGAGAGGATCTGCTCCAGTCATAACAAAGTTTTAGAAATATTCTGTCGTACTGATCAGAGTTGTATCTGCTATCTATGCACCATGGATGAGCATAAAGGCCACGACACCGTCACAGCTGCAGCAGAATGGAGAAACAAACAGGTGAGTAGCCCTCTGGAGTTATGGTAGACTACAATGATGTTGTGAGTGGTCCGAGACATTCATTTAAATGTATAGTTTAAAATTTTACATGCTAAAATCATCTGTTTGAAGACTGTCTTAACTATCAAACATGAACCAGGAAACCAGTAACAGGCGCATAGTGCAAAATCTACCTAGAGTTAGTCTGGCAGTGATTGACACAGGCCTACAGCTTCAACCTGCATATATCCCTTAAGAAAGGGATCCAGTTTGATGTTAGATGCCAAATAATTTATAAATGGTCTTGCTGAAATTAACACACAAAAGAATATACATAGCAGTACATTACATTATACATCATAGTTAAGCATATTTGTGTCTTATGAACAGAAAGAGTTGGGTGAGACCCAGAGGAGATTCCAGCAGAGGATCCAGGAGAGAGAGAAGGAGCTGCAGGATCTGAGGAAGGATGTGGAGACTCTGGAGGTGAGATATAAATACCAGAGATATGGGGGAAGTTTCAGCTCTCAAATATTATGGCAATTCTGCTGTTGAATTGAGTTGAGTTGTTATGATAGAAGACTTATCAGACCATGTCAGGACAAACAGTAACAAGCAGTAAGACAACAAAACAGACAAACAAATGAATCTTTTTTTAGGATTTAACCCCCGATCATTAAATTGCAAACAGATGTTTGTAAAGACACAACAGTGGTTGTTTGTATGTGATTGCAGCAGAGGCTCAGGTGCTCACTGGGCTCAGTTCTCAATGCAGAAATGCTCAATTCCCTCCCCAGAATCCATATTTTAAAACTTAATCTAGTTCATGTTCTTTGTATATTAATCATCATAAATTCAGCACGCTCATCATTAATGTGTCTCCTCTCAGAGATCTGCACAGACAGCAGTGGAGGACAGTGAGAGGATCTTTACTGAGATGATCCGCTCCATTGAGAGAAGGCGCTCTGAGGTCACACAGCTGATCAGAGGTCAGGAGAAGGCTGAGGTGAGTCGGGCTGAAGGACTCCGGAAGAGACTGGAGCAGGAGATTGCTGAGCTGAAGAAGAGAGATGCTGAGCTGGAGCAGCTTTCACAGTCACAGGATCACGTTCATTTCCTTAAGGTAATATCATCATAATGCACAGGATAACGTTCGTTTCCTTAAGGTAATATGATTATAGATAACAGAAATGTGAAGCCTCTATACCAGGGGAAGGGAACATACTGTATGGCTCGCGAGCCAGATGTGGCTCTTTTGATGGTTGCATCTGACTCGCAGACAAATCTTTACTAAAAAGAATAACAACGTTAAAATATAAACATTGTCATGTAGGCCTATTTCAATCCATTCATCTTTAATTCAGTCCAAGGTGACTGGAATAGCAATTGTGAGAAACAGAAAAGCACAACAATGTAGCAGCAGTCACTGGAACTCCTAGATGTTCCATCTCCCCTTCTGTGTGTTTCTCTCTGTAGAATGTTGCAGCAGTCACTGGAACTCCTAGATGTTCCATCTCCCCTTCTGTGTGTGTCTCTCTGTAGAATGTAGCAGCAGTCACTGGAACTCCTGCCACTACAGCTTCAACCAGCATGACCCTCAACAAAAACATCTCTTTTGAGGCTGTGAAGGACTCTGTCTCTGCACTGAAGATGCAGTTGGAGGAGACACTGGATGGTTTCTTCAAGCAGGAAGTAGCCAAGATCTCTGCAGCAGGTTGGACAGATGCTTTAAAATAAACTTATAATACCTTGGTTGCACCTAGGAGTTGAGATACTTGTGGTTTTATTCTGACTAGATAAATGTTCTGTCTCTCAACAGTGACCAGTGTCCAGGTCATTCAGTCTTTACAATGTGAGTCTTCCCACACACTCATACATGAATACACCCAGAGGTTTTACGATCATTTGATTCATTAGCCTGGTTGTTGTAGCCGCTCTGAGAACGTGTCACTTATACGAGTTAAATTAGTCAAATATTTGGTCAAGTTTGTTACAGTTTTTCTCAATGCTCTTTGGTATTCTCGAATCATCCTCGCTATTTGCAGAACAGTAAGTGCATTTCTCAAAATGGCACAATTGGACAAATGGCAAAACACCATGGATTGCCTTTGATTCATTAGCCTGGTTGTTGTAGCCACTCTGAGAACGTGTCACTTATACAAGTTAAATTAGTCAAATTTGTTACAAGTTTGTTACAGTTTTTCTCAGTGCTCTTTGGTACAATTCTCGAATCATCCTCGCTATTTGCAGAACAGTCACTGCATTTCTCAAAACAGTTTGGACAAATGGCAAAACACCATGGATTGCCTGCTAAAGCCATTCTCTTGCTCAAAATCTGTGTCAATAAACATGTCAAGCCATCAGAAGGACAAGTTCTTTTGTCATCATGTGTGGACAAAACAGTCAAATTGCTTAGTCATGTTGTCAATGTAATAGTGTACACATGAGGAGTGTTCTGATGTAAACTATGGTTATAAACCTTATATAAACTATAAAGTTTTGGTCATAAGTGTATGTGAGAGAGTGAGAGACTGGAGAAGATTCAAAATTACGCTGCTAATGTTTGTTCTGCAATTTGTAGACAAATCATGTCATTGTGCTACAGAAAGGAAAAGACAGCACAACAGCACTAAGAAAGCTAAATGTAAACACTAGAAAAGCGCTCAGAGAGCGCAGACCTCCGCCAAGGCAATGTGGTCACAATATACATTCCAGATCATGTTCTGGATCACCGATCGGCACCAAAATCGAATCAGTTCTTGCTTGTCCCAATATACACACTGTCCGAAAATTTCGTCCAAATCCGTGCAGTACTTTTTGAGTTATCCTGCTGACAGACAGACAGACAGACAGACAGACCAACGCTTACGAAAACATATAACCTCCTTGGCGGAGGTAATAAAACAATCTCTCCTTGACATATTATGACAACATGTTCAACATGTTCAACCAGTTTGCATGCAAAGACTTACTGTATATGATGAAGTAATGCCTAAATGTTATGGGGTGTGAGAAGAATTGTACACAACTTTTTGCATGGATGTACCAAAGCATTTGCAATTAGCTCAAAGGAATTATTACCTGTTTTTTGTAATGTGCACAAGTGACACAATGATGTGAAGTTTGAACAAGTTTTGAGAATTTCATTTCTGATCTGAAAAAGTGTAAATTAGCTTTAGTTTGTGACAGTAAGGGCAGATTCTGACCAAAACCTGAGCAATGCGGTGCAGGTGCAGTTTTGGTCTGGTTTCAGGTTAGTTCATGCACACTGCACGCTTGTGTTCTGCACGATTTTTGTCCGGTTTCATCCTGCGCTGCTTTTATGAAATAGATAGGAGTTCTATTTTTCCTAGCATTTTTCACGTGGTAATTGCGGCTGGTGCTTCTGTGTTCATGTTATTTTACCACCTTATGGGAAATGTCTGATGTCAGCACCTGTGACACACTTGTAACCTCTGCTTGGAAGTTCTAGTTTACCGTGATACATGAGTGTCTCCTGTGTTGGTTCCCAGATGCTGGTCCTGAACTCCCACTCAGAAGAACAAGCAGTAGTGAGGTGATGAAACCAGACAGTAAGTCTTTCCTCAATCAAAGCCAAAGCCAGAGACTTTACACCAGGAGTCTAGCGAATGAAAGGTGGTTTCCTCAGATGTCATCATTTAAGCATGGATGAGTGACTCTGATGTTGTTTACATTTATACAGAATACTGAAACATCATCTCTAAATCAACAGATCTCATTATGCATTTGAAGTTCTTTATTTGTTTATATCTGGTGTTTGTGAGCATTTCAGCTTTGCAAGGTAATCCATTCACCTGAAACATTCGACACATCAAAAGATGGGCCATGCAATGCGTCGTGTGGGATAAGCTACTCTGTGGCTCTGTCAGGTAGTTGAATTGCGATGGGTCAAACTCTGTACCATGCAGCAGGCGCTACTCGTGGCTTGTCATGAAGTGATTGAAGACAGGAATTGTGTTTTTCATCACTAATGTCACAACAAATCTATTCCAAACCCAGAGGTTTCATATTCAATTTAATATTATGACAAAGAATAGGCTACATGATAGTAACAAAACAAAGTAGTAGGCTAATAACAATATGTTGGATAATTAGGGATAATTAGGGAATAACCCAAAAAATATATAGTCATAGTGGTCCAACGGGTATCTTGAACGCAGGAGACCTGGGTTCAATCCTTGCCTGATGCCATGACAGGTTGGGTTCCGTTTAAGTTAAGCATCTGTGTATAATAATCTGCTATAAAACCCGTGTGTTTTTGTTATCAAGGCAGCATGTAAAGACCCGTTTTAAAACCACATGGCACGTGGATTTCATTTTTTTATTTGTTGTATTGTGTTGACCACTATGACCTCATTGTGCTGAAGTATGAATCTGAAGACTCGAGAAGATATTTTTTGTCTTTATTCAGATAGTAGGATAGTGTAAAGATGACAGCAAGCAAGTGGGAGAGAGAGATGAGGTGGGATCGGGAAATGACCTCGGGTCGGAATCGAACCCGGATCCCTAGAGTAATGGCCCGACGCTCTAGCCACTGAGCCACGGCGCCCTGTTTTTACTGTGATTCTGTCTGTTTCAGTGTCTGATGTCCAGACTGTTTGTCACACACCCGTGACCAGAGAGGAGTTCTTACAGTGTAAGATGGACACACACAAACACACACACACACACACACACACACACACAGCTCTGTCACAATTATACATACAATACAATCATTTAAGCAGAGATGTCTAGATGTATTATTTATATATAATGTATATGGAAAAGAAATCCCTGTCTCATCACATGACAATAGCAGCACACTCACACACACACACACAACATAAAACACACATTTGTTCTTTTCTCCCCTTCATCAGATTCCTGTCACTTCACACTGGATCCAAACACAGCATACAGAAACCTCCATCTGTCTGAGGGGAACAGGAGGGTGGAGTGTAGACGTGAACTCCATTCTTATCCTGATCATCCAGAGAGATTTGATGTGTGGGAACAGGTGCTCTGTAGAGAGGGTGTGTCTGGACGCTGCTACTGGGAGGTGGAGTGGAGTGGGGAAGAGGTTTTTATATCAGTCTCATATAAAAGCATCAGCATGAAAGGAAGAGGTGTTGAGTGTTTGTTTGGGTGTAATAATCAGTCCTGGAATCTGTACCTGAGCAGCTTCAGCTCCTCTTTCTGGCACAATAATAAAGGGACTACACTCCCTCTAGTGGCCAGCTTCAGAATAGGAGTGTATGTGGATCACAGGGCAGGAACTCTGGCCTTCTACAGCATCTCTGACACAATGACCCTCCTGCACAGAGTCCAGACCACATTCACTCAACCACTCTACCCTGGTTTTAGGTTACCATTTACTAAATCATCAGTGAATATGCTTTGACTGGCCTCAGGGTTGGATTATCAGGGTTATACTGTATGTTGGTAAATCAATTAAACTAAAATATACTGTAAGTACATAATAGTTGTTCTGCAATGTGATAGAAAAAAAAGTTATTGCAGCACAAGCTTTTCAGACGACACATGGATGATAATCAGGATTATATTATTGACAAGCCAATAAAATTCTCTTGAACAAAGTTGGTTTTGTGTGTTCTGCAAGTCCATGGGAAACAGCACTTTCTTACTCTCCTTTGGGGAATGTCTTTCCCTGAAGAGCTGTGACTGTCTAGTCCAGACAGTCTGATAGGAGGAGACAGCAGAGAATCACTCTGTGAGCTAAATGTATGTTATGAGCAACAAATCATCTGATTTATGTTCATTATAAATCTGGGTTTGTATGACACCTCCCTGAAATTAGTTTCTGTAGGTTGGGATGTCTGTAAAGAAATAAGCAAAGAGTAACCAAAGATCATGGAATATTGCTTTTACTCTCCCCAGAGTAACATTTAGCTGTAGGTGCTGGACATGTAGCCGCACCACCAACTTGTATGTGCCTGAGTGCTCGTGCCCAATCTAAGAGTCAGAAATTACCCTCAAAATAGATATTAAAGTAGTTTTGAGAGCCTCCCGGTGGTTATTCTGTAGCTGCAGTACATATGTTGCCTCTGTGTTGACCAGAACAAAAGCCTGTTGGATCGAATCCTTGCCTGAGTCCTGTCCTGCACCTTTAGCAGCGCACACCTCACTTCTATTACATTTTTTAAATGTATTTATGTTTTTATCACTGTGACTGTATTGTGTTTCATGTTGGTGAGTGTTTCTGCTGGCTGCAAATGAATTGCCCTTTGGGGACAATAAAGATAAACTTGAAACTTGAAACATGACTTTTGTCTGTACCTGAGTAGGCTAAGCCCCTCTTTCAGGCACAATAATAAACAGACTAAACTCCCTCTAGTGGCCAGCTCCAGAATAGACGTGTATGTGGATCACAGGGCAGGAATTCTGTACACACACACACTGCACACAGCATCTGCCCCTCTGGTGGAAGTCACTTCAGCACCCCACACATGAACACACACCGAGTTAAGGTAGGATCTAGGTTTTCTTTCTTAGTTAGGAAGATTCTAAAGGCCTGGCACTGACAGGGGGCCCTAAAGAAAATTGTAATATTAAAATCAATATTTGAGGGTCTCAAAGTTATTTTTTGTAAGGCCCAAATTTCTTGCCCCTGATCAGGATCAGCTGATGGCCGATATGCTGTTCCCAGTATTTGGATTTTTTAAAGAAAATAAAAAAGTGCAAAACGGTTTCGGTCCCAGTCCATCGTTTTTGGTCCCAGATCATCGTTTTGCACTTTTTGGGTAGCACGTTTTTATTTTCTTTCATAAACATTTAGTTTTGCATCGGCTTTTGGTTTTGCGAGTTGCACTCTTTTGATTGCTGAACTCCTCCACCAGGACTGGAGTTACTGGCGCCACACCCACTCTGCCTTGAAATTAAACTCCCCCTCTTTGGTGAGGACAGAAAACTGAGGTTTTAGTGTTATTGTTTTGTCCCAAAAATGTCCCCAATTTTTTTCAAAGGACTCTGGTCATCTTATGTGTGTATGTGTGTGTGTGTGATGTGTGTCTATCTGTGTCTATTTGTGTGTGTCCATCTGTCTATGTGCTTATACATCTCAGCATGTTTTTTGGGGGTGTGTTGCAAAGTCTGTGTGTGTGTGTATGTGGGCAGGGGTTAAAGTGTGTGTGTGTGTGTGTGGCGGGGGGGATGGGGCACCTCAGGTAATTAAGAAATACAGTAGATAGATTCATTTATATTCATGTTCATATATTTTGCATGCTTCCAATGGTGAGAAATATGCAGAAAAGAAAAATCTGTATTATTACAGCGCTACTAGGCCTAATGGAAGGACAGTGACGCTACCATAGCCGAACAGGACGCGTCATTTTTCTTTGTTGAGCCAACACAAGTTTGAGAATTCCCCCTCCTGTCACATTCCATTTCAGATTGATTGACTGACAGTCAGGAGAACTTGACTAACAAAGGAGGAGTTTCACACATTTCAGATGACCAATGAAACAATAATTTGCCATCCCTGAGACTGAACCAGTTGAAAACCCCTGGTTCTGTGGCGTATCAGAGCTGTATATAGGCTCTTTGGTGTATGTGATTGCATCGCCCCCCAGTGGCCATACAGTGTGTGTGTGTGTGTGTGTGTGTGTGTGATGATGCAGGACCTTAGATTCACCTTTCCAATGGTGGGGACACACACTCACACACACACTAGCCAACTCTGTGTCCCAGTGAAAACATTACACAATGTATCGAAAACTGTGCACACAAGACCATGGCAACACATCACTCCCAGGGGCGCCGCTGGGGGGCGGGGGAGTTAGGATGATTCTAAGGGCCCAGCACAGACAGGGGGGCCCGGATAAAATTTTAATATTAAAATCCATATTTGAGGGACCCAAAAATTATTTTGTCATAGGGCCCAAAATTTCTAGCAGCGCCCCTGATCACTCCCATCCTCCATCATCCTCCTGTAAAACATAGAGTTCAAACCCTGAATAATCTAGCACCCACAACCTCAAAAATCTCCTAACCTCCTAACCTCACTCCAACACACCTGCACCAGGTGTCCCAGCTCCACCAAAGCACTCCTACCTGACACATCTCCTAACTAACCCCAACACACCTGCATCCAGCTCCACCAAAGCACATCTCCTACCTGACAAATCTCCTAATTGACCCCAATCAGGGGTGGACTGGCAATATGGCACACAGGGCAAATGCCCGGTGGGCCGACACACCATTTGGGCCGACAGCCCTGGCATTCTCACTGTAATCATAGGTTTATTTTCTAATGTTCTGACCAGTATGGTGGGCTGGTTTTGTTCGAAATGCCAGGGCCGATTTTTTTGTCCCAGTCCGCCCGACCCTAATCCAGTGAGCTGCATCTGATGTGCCCCCAAAGAGTATAGATACCTGGTGCCCCTGAGAAAAGTACAATGGTGTGTGAGTAGCCTAGCCTAGTGTGTCTCACCTCACTATGCTGTAGACCTGTGTAACTCACTATTGAATGATAGAGG
The DNA here is from genome assembly GCA_027497455.2 of Sardinella longiceps. Classification (NCBI taxonomy): domain Eukaryota; kingdom Metazoa; phylum Chordata; class Actinopteri; order Clupeiformes; family Clupeidae; genus Sardinella; species Sardinella longiceps. The sequence goes on along the minus strand of JAODXP020000019.1, from coordinate 37,071,765 downwards.
CAGAGACCACATTTCGCTCACAGGATCAAAAGAGGACTGATTGTTTATTTATTGTTGTTTCCTTCTATTTGGTGTGACCAGTCGCATGTGGGTAAGAGGTTTGAGTCCCCAACCAGGAGGTCCAGGAGGTCCCTAATCTGGTCATGATTCTCACTGTCACTGCCTGACAAAGATCGTGAAAAAGTGGACAATGAGATGTTGGATGAAAAAGTGGACAATGAGATGTTGGATGAAGAAGTGGACAATGAGATGTTGGATGAAGAAGTGGACAATGAGATGTTGGATGAAGAAGTGGACAATGAGATGTTGGATGAAGAAGTGGACAATGAGATGTTGGATGGCGTTTCGGCCTAGGCTAAAAAATGTAGGCTATTGGTGCAGCTAGATTATCCACAAACAAATCTTCACCTACAATTGACAATTCGACAACTGCCAGTGTAGCCTAACATTAAAATGTTCGCTTGTGTTGAGCACTTGCATGCTCCTGTGCGGTGGTAGTAGCCTAGTCTGTCACTAGCCTCAGGTCCTACTATGAGCTATGATGTATGCTACCTGAGATCGCAGAGCTTTGGCTGCTGCTGCCGCTGCTGCTATTCAGCGTCCTGCAATGCGCATGCGCCACTGCTGCCTGGCCGCAGCAGCACCGTCCGAGGCGGCTGCTCGCGTGCTGTTTGCTGCAGTGGAATTTTTATTTTGTTCTGATTCCGACCCCGTCCGCGTGCCAAAATGCATTTTAAAATATAGACTCTGGTGATGGTGCACCGTGGATTCCGCTGGCTGAGCTAAGGACGTGCCACCGTAATGCTTTTGCAGACAGTAGTATAGGTCCAGCGTTATTATGCACACCCGGAGAAGCAGCGATCTCGCAAGGTCTCTGATGAGGCCTAACGTTACATGTTAAAGCTCTCCGTCAGTCTCCCCTCCTCCTCCTCCCCGCAAGACTAGCACCGTGATGGCTGCTGCTGATGATCAACAACAACCTGGTCAGCTGCCGAACCCCAACACAGGACTGGGCTCTCTTCCAACGATAGTACCCGGACTCCAGGGGCCCGAAGCCAGTGCACTGCAGTACAACAAGATAAAAAATTCTATTTGGTAAGGGAGTGTTGAGAGAGCGTCGGGGTGCAGCGCCTGCAGTGAACGTTAAAAGGGAAGCATAGCTGCCTGGCATAGCTTAGGTTAGCTAGATGCTGATGGGAAACATGTTGACAGATCAAGCTAACATTAGCTGCACTGCAAATGGGTGTTTCCTTCGTTAACGTTGCATACTTCTGCATGTTGCAGGATATAAATATTAGCAACATTCTATGTATCGGAAGACGCTTCCCTTTGAATGCGTTGGACAGGGAAATAGGAGCTCGCTACGCTAGCCATCTAACGTTAGCTTCTGCACTTCAACCTGGCGTCAAAAAGGTTAATGCTAGCTCGCTAGCCATCATTATTTGTGTTTTGATCCAGGTTAACGTTAACAGCGGCTAGCTAACGTTTGATAGTATTAACAATTTGAGACAGTGACTGTACTTAAGCCACCGCTTAACGATGACAGCTCTAAAGGTGCCTAACCAAGCTGTATGTATGCTGGCGGGTGTGACACCAAGTCGACTCGCCAGGTCTGCTGGTTGTCAGAATGCTGCATTTGAAACACAGGTTGCCTGCCTGCTTGCTTCATAGCTACGAGCGAGTCGCATTGATGCTGCTGGCCAGCAACTAGCAGCAGCACCTGACAGAAACCAGCGGTCAGCGATGTTCCAGGGGTGTCAAATGCACTTGTGTTTATCTCATTATCGCTCGTGTGTAGGTCGACATTGTTTTTTTTTCAGACGATGTGCGGTTTTGTAGGTTTAATTTATAGAAGACATTAATGATTCGGGCCTACTGTAGCTAATTGTAATTTCCATGTTGCCTACTGATGCAACTCATGTAACTAATACTTGTAGTCATGTTCTGAGCCGGAGAGTAGTATTAGCATCTCTGTTAAACACCTTTTGGATGTGTTTTTAAACAGTGTGTGTGTGTGTGTGTGTGTGTGTGTGTGTGTGTGTGTGTGTGTGTGTGTGGGGGGGGGGGGGGGGCATTTGTTAAGATCATTATCTCGACTCTAGAGGGATCAAGGAATAAATGAAAAAACACCATTTTTTTGTCGTTTTTAGTGACTGTCAACAGGCAAAATCTGTAAATAGTCCAAAGCCTGTCTGTAGTCTACCACTCAAGGACAGCAAGTCTCCTTGTGCTGTTGGCCATTCTAGAGTTGTAAATAAATATGTGGTGCCTTCGCACTCAGGGTAGCATTTTTGTGTTTGATCCGCCTGCTAATGTCAATCATAAACCCATTAAAACCTGTTTAGTTTAATGCAACTGATTGCCTGTCTCAGAGGATAGTAAATAAATTATATTAAATGTATGTAAAAGTATTTAAAAAATCTTGAATTACAAAAAACAAATGGCATAATATAAATAATTGTCTTTGTGTTAAAAAAATTCTCTCGTTGCAAACTCATTGTAATGTCTTTTAAACTGTATTACCAATATTTTAAATAACATTTTCCATCAGCTTTCTGACGATGTGTTTTCAATCTATGTTTTCTTATCCTTTTTTCCCAGCAAATCTGTACAATCAAAAGTTGACAACATATTGGTGAGTAGTTTATGCATGTTCCTAGATTACTGATATCACAATTAGTTGGATTATGGCTTAGCCCATGTACATGTATGTTAGTCTATGTATGTTATGGTAGCTCAAATGTAGTAGCCTATGTAGGTTAGCCCATGTACAGTACAGACCGAACGTTTGGACAGACCTTTTATTTTATGCAATTCCTTTATTTCCATGACTATTTACATTGTAGATTCTCACTAAAGCCACCACAACTATGAATGAACTTATGTACTAAACAAAATAGTGTTAAGTTTGGACACACTTTTGGACCTGAACCCGATCAAGATGGTTTGGGGTGAGCTGGACCACAGAGTGAAAGCCAAAGAGCCAACAAATTCTAAGCATCTCTTGGAACTAGTGCTGTCAAACGATTAAAAAAATTAATCTGATTAATCACAAGATTTTTCAAAGATTAATCGTGATTAATCACTTTTAATCGCAACTCATTTCCTCCAGTAAGAATTTGGATGCTAGGGTATATTGGATCCTTATTTTGCCCTGTAAAGGCACTGATACTAAATAGTTGGCTTTGTTCGTCTCAAATGGGGCAATTCACACCTGTCCCCTACCCCGGAGGATTCCCCAAACATGTTGTTGGACAGTCAGGAGCTAGGCCATAATCTTTGTATAGTTTGACTTGATAACTGATCCATTTTCTATCTGAAATTGAACATAATACATGCCATGAAAGTGGAATCATATCCATCAGGATTAATCTGAGTTAATTTTTTTAATCCGAGTTAAATTTTTTGGATTAATCACGTGATTAATCAGTTAATTTTGCCAGCACTACTTGGAACAAATAACTGTTCAAGACAGTTGGAAAACTATTTTAGGTGACTACCACTTGAAGCTCATCAAGAGAATGGAAAGAGTGCAAAGCAGTATTTAGAACCAAAGGTGGATACTTTGAAGAAACAAGAATATAAAACATGTTTTCAGTTATTTCATTAGTTCATTCTTATGTTTGTTGCCTTCATTGACAATCTACAAACTAAAAAGTCATGAAAATAAAGTAAACAATTGAATAGTCTTGAACTTGAATAGCAAAGTGAGTCCAAACCTTTGGTCTGTACTGTATGTGTCTACAGTATGTGTATGTAACATAGAATCTATATCTATTAGATACGGTATGTTATCCCAAATGTGGTAGCCCATACAGGTACAAAGTATATGTTAGCTCATGTATGTTTAAGAACACAGTATTGTTCATTGTTGGGCAAAGACTCACAGAAACACAAAAAATGACTTGCATGATTTACCTGCACTTTCCAAAGTTTTCCCAATAGTAACGCATAACGCATAGCTTTCTGCAGGTTTCTCTGTCCTGTTTTCCCCAATAGTGTTGTTAACGCATAGCTTTGTACAGTTTCACAGTGTTGTTTTTCTCCCGAGGTGTCAATTAAATATGTTTGGGAATCATTCTTGCAGATCATGTATGAAATTCAGTCTGATCTTATTCAGTGAATATGTGGCTGATAACTGGCAACTGCAAAAAGCAGTTCCCAAAAGCACATGCTGCAGATGCGTGAAGTTAACATTACTGATGTCTGATGTTAGATGTGGTAGCCTATATTCTCCTTTCCCTAAAGCACATGGCAGAAAGGAGGGCTGATCTGGATGCATAGTGATGCTATCCATGTATGAGGTCATTTCACTGTGACTGCCAATTAGATGGATCTCTAAGTGAAGGTGTGTTAGACTAGGTCAGGTGTAGGTGTGTGTTAATATAGACTAGGTCAGTGTGTGTGTGTGTGTGTGTGTGTGTGTGTGTGTGTGTGTGTGTGTGTGTAATATAGACTGGGTCAGGTGTGTGTATGTTATGTGTTTTAGACTGGGACAGGTGTGTGTGTGTGTGTGTGTGTGTGTGTGTGTGTGTGTGTTAATATCACAGGTGTGTTGGAATTGGTCAGGTGTGTGTGTTAACCTCATAGGTGTGGTAGACTGGGTCCGGTGTGTGTGCCTGGGTGTGTGTGTGTATGTGTGTGTTTGTTAATCTCAAAGGTGTGTTTGACTGGGTCAGGTGTGTGTGACTGGGTCCGGTGTGTGTGCCTGGGTGTGTGTGTGTGTGTGTGTGTGTGTTAATCTCAAAGGTGTGTTTGACTGGGCCAGGTGTGTGTGTGTGTGTGTGTGTGTGTGTGTGTGTGTGTGTGTGTGTTAATCTCACAGGTATGTTAGACTGGACCAGGTGTGTGTGTGTTAATCTCATAGGCGTGTTTGACTGGACCAGGTGTGTGTGTGTGTGTGTGTGTGTGTGTGTTAATATCACAGGTGTGTTAGACTGGACCAGGTGTGTGTGTGTTAATCTCATAGGTGTGTTTGACTGGGCCAGGAGTGTGTGTGTGTGTGTGTGTTAATATCACAGGTGTGTTAGACTGGGTCAGGTGTGTGTGTTAATCTCTCACCGTTATATTCACAGTATTCAAGTACTGTGTGTGTGTGTGTGTGTGTGTGTGTGTGTGTTTGTGTGAGAGAGTGTATGAAGAGCAGAGCATGTGGCGTAGTGTGTACATGGCTTTAGTGAAGGGCTCTCAGGTGTGTGTGTGTGTGTGTGTGTGTCTGTGTCTAAGGGGCTTTGGCTCTCAGGTGTGTGTGTGTGTGTGTGTGTGTGTGTGTGTGTGTGTGTGTGTGTGTGTGTGTGTGTGTGTAAGGGGCTTTGGCTCTAGGTTGTAGTTAGTGCTGATTGGTTGCTGATGTTGAGCCCATTCATCACCGTCGGTTCCCCTGGCAACAAACACATCAGGAAGAGTTGAGTGCAATTCATTCTTGAAAGCCAATGGAGGTGTGTGTGTGTGTGTGTGTGTGTGTGTGTGTGTGTATGCTTTGACATACATACTTAGAGCTGGTGTAGGCATGGAAACCACTGTAAACAGCAGGGCTAGTGAGACATGATAACATGGATGGCACTGCACATATTCAATCAGACACACACACACACACACACACACACACACCTGAGGGCCCCTTCACTAAAGCCCCTTTACCATACACACTACGCTACATGCTCTACGCACACACAGACACACTCTCACTCACACACACACACACTCACAGTCTCACTCACAGTCACACATGCACACACACACACACACACTATCACTGCCACACACACACACACACATTCACACCAGTGATTTAGTCGAGTCACTAAACCTGGACAATAGGGTTTGGAGGAATGTAGTTGCTTCCGTCAATTTGGGTGTGTGCCTGGTGGAGTGTGTGTCTGGGAGAGTGTGTGGTGAGTGTGTGGGGTGTGTGTCGGGTGGAGTGTGTGTCAGGTAGAGTGTGTGAGGTGTTTGTCAGGTGTGGGTGTGTGTGTCGGGTGGAGTGTGTGTCAGGTAGAGTGTGTGGGGAGTGTGTGAGGTGTGTGTCAGGTGTGGGTGTGTGTGTCTGGTAGAGTGTGTGGGGTGTGTGTCGGGCAGAGTGTGTGAGGTGTGTGTTTGGTGGAGTGTGTGTCAGGTAGAGTGTGTGAGGTGTTTGTCAGGTAGAGTGTGTGAGGTGTGTGTCTGGTAGAGTGCGTGGGGTGTGTGTGTCTGGTAGAGTGTATGGGGTGTGTGTGTGTCTGGTAGAGTGTGTGGGGTGTGTGTCGGGCAGAGTGTGTGAGGTGTGTGTGTCAGGTAGAGTGTGTGAGGTGTTTGTCAGGTAGAGTGTGTGAGGTGTTTGTCTGGTAGAGTGTGTGTGTCTGGTAGAGTGTGTGAGGTGTGTGTGTCAGGTAGAGTGTGTGAGGTGTTTGTCAGGTAGAGTGTGTGAGGTGTTTGTCTGGTAGAGTGTGTGTGTCTGGTAGAGTGTGTGGGGTGTGTGTGTGTCTGGTAGAGTGTGTGGGGTGTGTGTGTCGGGCTGAGTGTATGGGGTGTGTGTGTCTGGTGGGGTTTGTGAGGTGTGTGTCGGGCAGAGTGTGTGATGTGTGTGTCGGGCAGAGTGTATGGGGTGTGTCCTAATATAGACATTCCTTGTCTTAATATCAGCGTTCCTTCCTTGTCCTTATACAGGCGTTCCTTGTCCTATACCGGCATTGTCTGAATTGAACCCATTCAGTAATCATAGTTATTTTGTGCGCAATGGCACAGACAGATAAACCAGTGCTGGCAAAATCACAGCCTTCCTGGTGGAGGTGGTAACAATAGTAATATGTGGCTAATAATAGTAATACATGGGTAATAAAAATAGTAATAGATACATTATAACAATAGTAATCTGTGGCTAATAATAATACTTAGAGATGGGTAATAACAATAGTGATAGATGGGTAATAACAAAAATGATAGATGGGTAATTTCAAAAGTAATAAGGTAAGAACAATAGTAATATGTGGCTAATAACAAAAGTAATTTAAGACAGTAATAATGGCTAATTGAATTATTTAAACCATGAATGACTCCTCTACTGTTTGTTTGTTTGTGTTTACAGCAAGATGTTGAGAAGTTTACAGACATCGAGAAACTCTACCTCTACCTTAAGTTGCCTTCCGGCCCCAGCAGTGGCACGGAGAAAAGGTATGTGAGCTCCAGGTGTGTTTGTGTGTGTGTGTGTGTGCGCGGGAGAGAGAGGCCGTTTCTCAATATCCGTACTTGAATGTACTTGCGATCTCGTGGACTTGTGAAACGTCATTAAACACAGCCAAAGTACTGTTCCAATTCAAAAGTTCGCATTTACTCAAGTTCGCATGGAGTTCCCGGATGTTTTCTCGGTTCAGCCATGTTTTCGAGGATGCATCTGATGGTGACTTCTGATAACTTCAGGACCATTATTCCCCATAATGCATTTAGGGGCTCCGTTCTGAGATACGAGGCTGGTGGAGCTTAATGCAAGGATTTACCATTTCTGTCTTTAAACTAACACATTTGGAGCTTCTGGCTTGATATATTTTAAAATCAGGCGGGAAAGTGTTTAAATTAGGTCTGTACACATGGGTTTTGTAACCAGAAAGTGTGTCTGTGGTGAGATACGATGTTTGTACCACTGTTAGCTTGTCATCCACCAACCTGCCGGTGTGTTTTGGGGCAAGCGTAGACAGCCTCCCCCTGTAGTTTTCGTAGCTAACGTTACAAGTACGCAACGTTACAAGTACCCAACGTCTCAAACTGCAGGTTCAGTGCACTGTGTCCTCGCATTCTTGGAAGTTTGTACTCTCGTTCTCGACTTCCCAAGTTTGAACTCGCAAGTAAGGAAGTCCATTCTTGTATGTACTTTTTATTGAGAAACGGCCAGAGTGTGTGTGTGTGTGTGTGTGTGTGTGTGTGTGTGTAAGAGAGAGAGATAGAGAGAGAGTGAGAGAGCAAGTGAATGTATGTGTGTGTGTGTGTGTGTGTGTGTGTGTGTGTGTGTGTGTGTGTGTAAGAGAGAGAGATGGAGAGAGAGTGAGAGAGCAAGTGAATGTATGTGTGTGTGTGTGTGTGTGTGTGTGTGTGTGTGTGTGTATATAAGAGAGAGAGATGGAGAGAGAGTGAGAGAGCAAGTGAATGTACCGTATTTTTTGGACTATAAGTCGCAGTTTTTTTTCATGGTTTGGCTGGCCATGCGACATATACTCTGGTGCGACATATATATGTTTTTTTTTCGCCACGAGAGGGCGCTGTGTACATTTGCACGTTACAGAATGCCATATCAATACCACTGAAAGAAAAAAGACGTTACAATAACAGAAAACTAATTAGCATACAATAACGACCACTGAATAAAAATGCCACCCAAAAGAAATTCCTATAAAATATGTAAAATATGTAAAAATGTGCGACTTTTAGTCCGGTGCGACATATATATGTTTTTTTCATCTGCATAAGGCATTTTTTGGCATATGCGACTTAAATTCCGGAGCAACTTATAGTCCAAAAAATACGGTATGTGTGTGTGTGTGTGTGTAAGAGAGAGAGATGGAGAGAGAGTGAGAGAGCAAGTGAATGTATGTGTGTGTGTGTGTGTGTGTGTGTGTAAGAGAGAGAGATAGAGAGAGAGTGAGAGAGCAAGTGAATGTATGTGTATGTGTGTGTGTGTTCGCATGCTCTCCGGCGGCCATTTTGGAATGCTATCTTCATCCCCTCTTCCTTAGGATACACCCCTGATAAGTCTCATGCCCATGTTGCTGTTCAGCTGCCACACACACACACACACACACACACACACCTTACTATGCATTGTCCTTGGAGGAAATCGGTTTCAGTGGAGATTTCGTAATGGAGGGAAGGATGTTTATTTCACAATAAATGTTGACTGCTTCATGATGTTAATGATGGACGTGTGTATGAGTACAACCTTGTAGGGTTGTGTCAGATGTGTGTGTGTGTGTGTGTGTGTGTGGGAGTGGATGTGTGTGTAGGTGTGAGCATAGCCCTGTTGGGTTGGACCCATGTTAGTGTCAGGTGTCTGTCTGTGTGTGTGTGTGTGTGTGTGTGTGTGTGTATGCAACAGCAGCCCTTGTTACTGTGTGTGTGTGTGTGTGTGTGTGTGTGTGTGTGTGTGTGTGTGTGTGTGTGTGTGTGTGTGTGAGTATAGCCCTGTAGGGTTGCACCCATGGTAGTCTGAGGTGTGTGTGTGTGTGTGTGTGTGTGTGTGTGTGTGCGTGTGAGTATAGCCCTGTAGGGTTGCACCCATGTTAGTCTGAGGTGTGTGTGTGTGTGTGTGTGTGTGTGTGTGTGTGTGTGTGTGTGTGTGTGTGTGCGAGTGGAGGTCCAGCTTCATGTGTTGTTGTTATTTG
>JAODXP020000019.1:36938864-37059818 GCA_027497455.2 Sardinella longiceps | reverse complement strand
TGAGTTGCAGTTAGCCTGTAATTTATTTCTTATAGAGTAGCCACTGTCCCGTTTTTTCTCACTCTCTCTCTCTCGACAATAACATTTTTAATTGACTATTTTCTCCTCGCAAATCCATTTAGCGAATTTTACCGCATTTTGCCGAATTTTACCGCAACAATGGCCTTTCAACCTCTTTGTCGGTTTATCAAACGCAGGTCTTATATTTAATTTCAGCATTATCTTTTTCAAACAATTAAAGTGTCTACGCTATGTTCAGTAGATAGGTAGGATCTAAGTTTTCTTTCTCTCACCCCAACGAATCTAAGACAGGCGAGTAGACCTTTTCCTTAAAAAAAGGTCTTAAAACAGCATTAAAAAAAAAAAAAAAAAAAACATTTGATCTATTCAATTATTATTCTGTTCATATTATAGGCTACCAAAAATGGTAGGTATATGATTTCTGCCCAATGGCAGCAGTAGATACATTATTGCAATAATCTCTCTTTTTGGGTTATTTCCCTTTTGTGGAACAGGCATAGAGATGAGTGCAGACAGGTGGGGCCCTCATTTAAAGTGGTTACTGTAAAAGGTCTACCACTTCCTACAACTCTTGACAGACATTATTGTAATAATAATAATAATAATAACAACATCAACAACAACAACCATTTTAAAACCTTGTAAACTGCGATGAAAAGTGTTCGGAAATTTGGGTGCACCTAACTTTTGTCCTGGTGCACCCAAGAAAAAAAGTTGGGCGCACCAGTGCAACCAGTGCAAAAAGTTAGTCTAGAGCCCTGAAAAAAAAAAAAAAAAAAAAAAAAATCAGAGGGTTGTGCATAACATTACCAAGATATTCATTGTGTAAAGGGTATGGCAGACAAAGTATCGCAAATCTATTTTGAATTGATACGACCTACCTTAAAAGTATCTAACAGAAGTAACAGCAGGGCCAGCTGATACCGTGCAGAAACACATGTGGAGAAACTGCCAAGACCATAACACACACAGTCTTGCAGGCTGACACTCTGGGCACTGGTCTGGTTCCTGAAAGACCCACTGTTAGAGAATCTGTCCATTAGCAGATCTGAAAATGGTGAGAATTATATTACAAAAAGAGTATTGGATATCATTGTTAGATTGCAGGCCTACCAGACAGCTGGACATAAATAGATAAAGTGGCCTACACAAACAAGCAAACAAATGACAACACCAACCTTTCCATTCTAACCAGAAGTCTTCCCCTCTCAATTCATTCCTGCAGAAAGTGATACAGACGGTGGTTTACACGTTAGCAAATCCGTGACGTGAATTTAAAAACTACAGTAGTGCTAACTTGATAATAATCAAAATGTTTTATAGACATTCAAAGTTAGCAAAACTACACCAGCTCTACTAGATGCATACATGGCTTGCATGATACGCCGCTGATCTCGATGACTGTCTCCATCCTCGTGGACTGGAGCATCAACATCAACCACAGTCGATACTTTCTTCTTTTTACTGGAGGCACCTTTTCGCCGACCAGCCACCTTCCATTCGCCATCACTTGCCATCATTCACGTAGGCTAACGTTAGTGTAACGTTACCATTTAACGTTACAGTATAGACAAATAGGGGCCGATGAGAGAGCGCGATATTGCTTCCAAGCCTACACACATTAGACTATAGTAGCATTCTAGCTGGCGATGTCATACTGTGCAAATTGCTTGTGTGTTCAGTCTAGTTCTATGGTTCTTTTCATATTTCAGTCGTCTCACGGCGGCAACTTCACGTGTTTACAAAATCTAGGGGAAGCATGTTTCCTGCAGCAGACTGTCGGCAGAGTAAAAGCCCTCTAGCTTGTTTTCAAAATAAAAGTTGGTCATTGGTTGGATAATTTCCTGGTGAATGTCGGTTCGACTAGAAGAACCGAGGACAGTAAAAGCGTGTTGTTTTTGTCAATGTCGATATCTTTAAATTGCATGTCAGATTGCATCCACTCCTACAGCAAGAATCTCTGGCTGCGCACCGCTGCCAATGAAAGTGAAACTGAAAGCATCGCTGTAGGCCAACGCTAGAAAGACTGGTTGGTCAGAGGACTTCTTTGCAAACGCTACCCTGCAGAGCAATCAGAGCCCTCTGGTGGAATGAAATAAGCGCGCAGAGGAGCATGGGAACTCCCAGGAACTCCCAGGCTAACTCTTGACCGTAGTACCATCTTCACGTGTCGATACGATGGAAGATGACCACAGAGACCATGGCCCTTTTTCAGCTGCCACCGAGAGGACGGTATGTAACGTTAGGCTATCTCAGATGTAGGCTGTAACGTTAGGCTACCAGATGTAACGATAACGTTGATGGCTATATGTAAACTTGACCAAAGTTAGGCTACGTTACCTCTGTCCCAGCAATTCATCATAACTCGTCCCCAGTAGTTTTAGTTTTAGCCTAAACTATTCGTTCTTGATCGAAAGTAATGCTTTCCTTATAATAATCTGGGAAATAAAGTCGATAAAATGTATTTGTTAATTGTAGAGACACTTCATGGAGAGTCAGAGTAAAATACAGCACAGAATTCATCAGAAAGAGATGAAGGTGCAAGAATTGAAGACAGCTGTGGACATTCTCAAGGTGAGTAGTAGGCCAAATGAGTAGATGCCAGCTTGCAAGCTACAGCAACCCAAATTTATAAGCCCAAATCCATTGCCAGACAGTAGTAGAAAAAAACAATAAATAGCCCACGGTTTAACGGAAAAACATCCCTGCAATAAAAAAAGTGAATGACGTTTTTATGTAGCCTAGGCCTATCATGTCAGAGCTACATTATGTTTTTCTAATAGTAGTGGTAATTTTGTCAATTAATTGCTTTATTATTATGATTTTGTTTGCATTAGTAATTTATATTTTTGTTTCTTTTGTTTGTAATTTGTTTAGTCATTTTCTTTGCTTTACAGGTTTAGTTTTTATTGGTTTGATTTATTCACTGTATTTTTGTTTCAGACACCTGGGGGTAGTAGTGCACACAGGTAAGGGTGGATATACAGTAGATAAAGAAGTAGGAGGTCACCTGTGTGCACCTGGGTAGTGGGCACGTTTTTTTGTTTTTGTTTGTTTGTTTGTTTTTTTTTACCAGTGTGAGAGATGCAGTGGAATTGTTTGCTCGCTTGGAAACAATAAACTACCCTAAAATAGAGAATCTGCCTGGAAGTTCTGTTTATCTTGCCTGCGTACATTACCCATGGTGCTAGAAGTTGCGGTTGCTTTGGTTGATTTAACTTCAATTAATGTAATTTCGTCAAGGTACACTTGACATCAACTTGACAACACATCAAATAAACCTCAACACTTTGTGTCCTACCTGACAGGGGTCTGCTCAGACAGCAGTGGAGGACTGTGAGAGGATCTTCATTGAAATGATCCACTCCATTGAGAGAAGACGGTTGGAGGTGAAACAGCTGATCAGAGCTCAGGAGAAGGCTGAGGTGAGTCGGGCTGAAAGACTCTTGAAGCAACTGGACCAGGAGATTGCTGAGATGAAGATGAGAGTTGCTGCAATGGAACAACTTTCATATGTGGATTACACCCAATGCCACAAGGTATCTATTTGCACTCGTTTTGCACACTGGTCTGTTGTTACCATTACTTTAATGATAAATTAAGAGTGAAATCCTTGTACAGTAAATATTACTCTTTGTGCATGTTGAGTAGAGAACAGTTTCTTGAAATAAATTTATAACACATGATCTCTTCTTAAGGCCTCCCAGTCAGTTTGTGACCAACTTCAACCTAAAGACCTATCCTGCATCACTATCAACCCGGGCTTCTCAGAGAAATCTGCTTATATATTAAAAGAGAAACTGGAGGATTTCTGCAAAATGGAAGTCGTGAAGATATCTGGAGGTTGGCCATGTTACTCCATTGCATTAGCTTGCCTTACATCCTAATCATATTAATAAAACATGTATAGGTGCTTCATTGTGTGATCTATGAAAAAAGCCAATAATAATAAAAATAATTAATTATTATAATCTATAATTCATATAGCACCTTTATAAGTACCCAAGGTCGCTTTACAAGTGAGTGTAGATATGCATGCCATAGGTGAAACAGTGGTTCTTTTTTTCAGGTGTTTCATAGTGTGTAATCTTGATGGTGTCAGTCTGAGGGTTCAAGGCCTATAGGATTAGGCAGGACATTTTTTATTCAGGCCAAACAGGTCTGCTCTGCATTGTGCCTATCAAGCAAAGGTTGCTATTCTAACATTACTGATGTATGGCTTTTTTCTTGTTGCTTAATTGCAGCGGTCACAAATTTGAGTTGCCCTTCAGTGTCTGGTGACCAGGCTCTCTTACCAGAACCAGTGACCAAAGAAGAGTTTTTAGTGTGTAAGTGGGTCACACACACACACACACACACACACACACACACACAGACACACACACACACACATACACCCCTATACAGAATGCACTCTTCAAGCAAGTGATCTAATTTTTTGCTGTTTTCTTTGACAGATTTAACTCGTTTCACACTGGATCCAAACACAGCATATAGAGACTTCCATTTGTCTGAGGAGAACAGGAGGGTGGAGTGGGGCACGAAGCGCCAATCATATCCTGACCAACCAGAGAGATTTGATTGGCCTCAGGTGCTGAGTACAGAGGGTGTGTCTGGACGCTGCTACTGGGAGGTTGAGTGGGGAGGGGAGAATGCACTCGATATAGCAGTCTCTTATAAAAGCATCAGCAGGAGAGGAGGTCAAGAGTGTGTGTTTGGAGCTAATGATCAATCTTGGAGTCTCAAATTGTTTGGTACCAGCTCGTCTTTCAGACACAATGACAAAGAGACTAAACTCCCTCTAGTGGCCAGCTCCAGAATAGGAGTGTATGTGGATCACAGGGCAGGAACTCTGGCCTTCTACAGCATCTCTGACACAATGACCCTCCTGCACAGAGTCCAGACAACATTCACTCAACCACTCTACCCTGGATTTTTTGTTGGCTTCAGATCATCAGCAAAGCTATTGTGATCAAGAATTTAGAACACATTCATCCTCAATCCTTTGTTTGTAGGCCGTTTTAGGCCACATGTTACACGGTGAGATGCTAGGTGATGTCAAAGGATTTAATTAATATGAAAAACATACTAATTAAACATACATAATAAAAACACTACCGTCAGACTGAGAGAACAGCTGGATGAACTGAAGAATTGTTGTTGTTTAGCTCTAGGAGGGGGGTGGGGTGGGAAAGAATTAGATTGGCCTAAAATGTATGTTCGTCTTAAGTGGAAGTCCACAAAGAATGAAGTCCACAATGCCATTGTGTCACATATCATGTCCAAGCTTAATATCTGGACATTTTTGGCATTAACTTATGAGGTGATTTGGTAAAGACCACACTTGGAAATTATGGAAATGTTTTATTCTCTGTGACCAAGAAACTTTAGTTTCTGTATGCCATATCTTCCTTTTTTACTGTATATTTTTTTTGAGCGTTTGCAACTTGATTAAGCAGTACAGTGACTAGAAACTGAAGACAAATTCAGATTTCACAGTCTGCTGAGGCAGTGAGGTGAATGTGCCATGGCTTTGTTTTTCTTATTGTATAAGTATATTGTCTTACTGTATATTTATCTATTGCACTTCTGTACTTTGCTGAAATAGAGACCAGCAGTAATTTCACTGCAGTTTTTACACAAGTAATCATATAGATAGAAATCCCTAGATTGCTTTAAAATTATCAGGCAGATTGATTTTTCTGCCAACAATTGTGCTGTCCACATATGAATTTATTTTATGCATATTTTCATTAAAGTCTGCAGGGTTTTGACAGTATTTTATTTTATTTTATTTTATTTTTTGTATTGGTTTTACAGGATGTGTAAGCTCACACAATGCTACTGGTGTGTTGTACTGTCCCTCAGTGTCGACTCTCTGGTTTGATTTTGAAGTTGCAAGATACAACTTCAAGAGAGAGGGTGGGAGAGAGCAGTTACCAAAGACATGGAAAACCATTCCCAATGCATTGCTGGCCTTGTTCACCAGTATACATATTTAAAAGAATTGTCTTTAATTTGTTCTCACTGCAATGTAACTTTCAATTTCTGGTGGTGAATTTTTAACAACCCTAAAGATATTTGTCAGAATAAATCAAAATTGAGATGTTGATGATATGGTCCAGGCTCTTTCAACATATTTCATCAAGAATAAATTCTGTACTTCAAATTGAGGCCGATGTGTTTTCAAAAAATAGGCTTTGGTCATGTTGCTGTTATTCTGTACAGATTGCAACATTTACTTGTGTTATTTATAGGCTAGAAAATATGATTTCTAAAAATAATCTGAATAGCAAGAATAACAGTTTACCAGAATAACCCCATATATGTCTTTTTACAAAATGTTAGTATGCCAATCAATCCTATTGACATAATAAGAGCATTTGTAGGCTACTTGACTAGTGCAGGATTAGAACCTTGCAGATGGTAGTTTCGCTACATGAATCTTGCCAAAACATTACCACTAGATGGCCCCATTATAGCCTTCCAGGCTATGTGGCTCCAGATTACTCCAATAAGACCATGCCCTGCCCCATTCATTCATAACAAGGAAGTCGGTCTGAAGTTATGTTGGAATCTTCTACCTGGCCCAGAGAATCTCGTGTGCCTCAAGTTTAACCCCGACGCATGTGGAGTGTCTGTGCGTAAAAAGAATGGCAGAAGCGATTTCTAGTGAGAAGGATCTTTTTATATGTTCAGTTTGTTTGGATTTCTTAAACGTCCCAGTGACTCTGAACTGTGGGCATAATTACTGTATGGGTTGCATTAACCGGTTTTGGGATCAGGAAGATCTAACTGGAATTTACAGCTGTCCCCAGTGCCGACAGACTTTTAGTCCCAGGCCAGTTTTGAACAAAAATACTGTTTTTGCTGAACTCGTGGCTCAATTCAGGAAGAAAACCGCAGCCCTCTCTTCTATTCCCCTGGCGGTGGTTGATGGTGATGTGTCAGGGGAACAACAGGGGCATGGCACTGTTTTGGCATCGGCAGTAGAGAGAGCGGAGAAGGAGGTAAGTAAACCTAGTTGAGGGGCTATTCTGTTCAGCATGCTACAATGAAACAATAGCCTTTCCCGTATTTGTTTAGCCTACGCTAGGCCACGCCAGAAAAGAGGGTAGACTACCGAGTAACGTTAGGGTAAAAGAAAACATGCACTTGGTACTGTAGCCTAGGTTAGCCTACAAATAAATCAAACATTGGAATTTGCATAATGGGGACCAAACACTGTTCAAAGGTCAATGAAGTGATGACACTTCGGCCTAGTTGCGATAGCCTGTTTAAAATAATTTATTTGATTGTACTGAATTCTGCACTTGTTCCTTTACATAGCCTACCAACTACACCTGTTCAGTATTTTCAGGGGCCAAAACATATGAGGCCATAGTATTGACTAAATTGGTTGATTAAATGCCTGACAGTCATTGGAATTTGTACAGAAGCAGTTGGTGGAGGCCAAGAGGCAATTCCAGCAGAGACTCCAAGAGCGAGAGAAGATGTTGCAGGAAATGAGACAGGCTGTGGAGACTCTCAAGGTGAGAACCAGGGCTGAGTTAAAGATGCACAATACACGGTCAAAGTGATTAATTCCACAGAAATAGGCTTGGCACTTTCTTACTTACACAGGTGTAGCTCAGAGGGCATTATTTGTTTGGTGTTTTCATCCAACTGTGAATACTGTATATTAAATGCATACTGTATTTATTTATTTATTTTTTCACTCATCGAACTGGAGTTGATTACTGGGCTGTTGTAAAAGTGTTATACAGCCTTGCATCAAAATACCTAGTTTAATCAGGGGCGTTTTCAAGATGACATAACGTTACAAAACGTTGCACAGTATACACCACCCATAGGTATGAATGGGAACTGTGGCAAAACGTTACAACCCCTAAATTTGGCACTGGAAACCTGCAAATGTTAGTAAAACAGTTCACCAATGAAGCTTGTTAAAATGCCTGATTAATTCACTGGGACTTTTTCAGTCTGCAAAATGCTTCCATCATGCTCACTTGCCCAGTAAGTAAGTCCTATTAGATCAAAGTCAAGTACAGTTTGCATTGCTTTAAGCCAGCCAGTCAGTGAACTAGCCCGATATAGGGTCATTCCACTTCAATTAAACCGATGTTCACACACTTCAATAAAAAATAAAATATTTTTTTTTTAAAAATCACCAGGTGATCTAGCCTGACATAGCCCGCCCATAATACGAATGTTCATCCGTATCCATGGTCTGGGGGTTCTTTAACCTGACGCGATTATACTGTGGAGGGGAGGGCATTCACTTCTGGTTTGAAACGATTGGACAGCTCGTCTAATCAGCTTCACTTATTGGCCGGTAGACTCTCTACCGATGTAAACACGCCCCAGAGGACCGTTCCCAGACCATGGATACGGATGAACAGCAGTATTATGGTCGGGCTATGTCAGGCTACAGGTGATCAGGTGTACCCATTTTACACAGTAGACATCCTGTGCAATTATTTTTTTTTGTCAGATCAATCCTTTTTTAATCCTTTTTTGTGGGGGAAGATGGTGTCAATTTTATGCAGCCTCTTTTTTTTTTTTTTTTTTTTTTAGTCAGACTTCAGATGTCCATAATGCGTCAAATAGGCCTAAATCATCCAGGCTTCTCAGATTGTACATGCTGCTATATGGACAAATCAAAACTCTTCGTCCAGATGACTGTGTTTGGTCAACAGTCCTTCAAAGTTGATCAGAATTTTATCGAACCATTTTGGTGTTTAGGCCTTAGGTCCCTGAGAAGCCATTTCATGAATCTGCCATTGATATGGGGATCTGTGTCAGAGATTATACTGGTCATGGGTGACAATATTGTATCTTTTCAGCCATACTTTCTTCAAATACAATACATGATATGCTTGCGTCTCTTATCAGAGCTCTTCTCAGATCGCAGTGGAGGAGAGTGAGATTATCTTTGCTGAGATGATCCGCTCCATTGAGGAAAAGCGCTCTGAGGTGATGGAGATGATCAGAGGTCAAGAGAAGGCTGAGGTGAATCGTGCTGAAGGACTCCTGAAGCAACTGGAGCAGGAGATTGCTGAGTTGAAGAGGAGAGATGCTGAAATTGAACAGCTCATGTTTTTAAAGGACCCTGACTATTTCCTCAAGGTAATAATGTTGTACTCTAGATCATAGTGTATGTAGTCAAAAATATGCAAATATCCATCTTTTACTATAGCCTCTGGTTTACCAGACTCTTTCGCATTGTTTCACTTTGCAAACAGTCTGGACATTCGACAGACATATGCATGATTCCTGGTGGTGTATACCATACATGACACTAAGACTTGCAGGTTTTGTTATTTAAAGGGTAGAAATAAGAAAGTGTTGGATTACAGTAATATTGGATGAGAGACCTCCTGGGAGAACCAGAGTTGTTGATGGAACTGGTCAGTAGGTGTCACTCCTGGGGGGAAAATAGTCAGACCTAGCGCCCTGGTGCAGTGACACAGACACACTGGTGCTTGAGAGGCAGCCCTGTGGATGAGATGTTAATCTGAGGTCCTGATTTACTGTGGCCCTAAAAGGTCCTGTGCCACTTCTCACAAGAGTAGGGGTTTCTGCGATGTGTGGTTTTCCCTAGTTATTATAGTCCCAACTTGGCTCATTCTATCTTAATTTCCTAACCATCCCCCACTGGCTCATTCATATATTCCCGTACTCTTTACCTCAAGTTGGCATGTGGTGAGTACTGTATTATACAGTAGGTGTATTAATGGCTAGCCAGGCACGCCCTCCCAGTGACGTAGCACCTTCGGCGTTGCTGACGCTGGTCTGGCCAACTGCTGATCGGGCAGGACTTCTGAATTCCCCAAATCTGGGGAACTGCCCCCCCTTGATCGACAACCAATCAACTTTGAGCAGCTCCAACGGCTCTCAGTCCTGTTCAAGGAATTCCCTTTGCGTCGTATACGTCAGAGGAAAGAGTGGTGTGATTTGGTTTTGCTTCGGCACAGGATTTTCTAACATCGACCAGTAGCAAACCGAGGCATTTGAGGGAGGTGGGTCAACCATGCGCTTTGAGAAACTTTGTTATACGGGCTTTTGGTCGGACCAAAGTCTCGTAGAGCTTTGAAAGTAGATGGCAATCAGGCTAATTAATGGCTGCCATGCAAAACCTTTTTGTGGTGATTAGTCCTCCTTCCACTGTAAAGTTCTATGGGGACCTTGAAAATGGCTAACAATCATCTCTCTCTCTCTGTCTGTCTCTCGTTCTCTTATTTGTAGAATTTCCAGTCAGTAATTTCTCCACCTCAGTCTGTGGACTTCTCCAATGTGCTCATCAACCAAACCCCCTTTTTTGAAGCTGTGGTGGGATCTATCTACACACTGAAGGATGAGTTGCAGACAGTAGGTTGGTCATGCTCTCGTCTTGGATTTACACTACTTATGTGGGGCATTACAAACAGTGTTTCCTATACAGACATGATTGCCTAGGAGTATAGTATGTGAGTGTGGTAATGGATTATGGTTTGAATGTGTGTGTGTGTGTGTGTCTGTGTGTGTGTGTCTATCTGTCTGTCTCTCTGTGTGTGTCTGTCTGTCAATGATGTGTGTGTGTGTGTGTATGTCTGTCTGTCTGTCTGCCTGTCTGTCAATGATGTGTGTGTGTGTGTGTGTGTTTTTTTTCCATAGAATTAATGAGTTTGAATGAAGAAAATTCCTGTGGCAGCTCTCCAATATTAATGTGTAAATGCTTCATTCTGCCCTATATATAGGAGGACTTTCAGATTGAACAACTGGATACTTTTCATAGTCTCTGTTGATTTACTGGCTAATCCTGGCTGATATTAGCCTGACATAGCCTGATCATAATACTGCTGTGAATCCGTATTCATGGTTGGATGGTTCTTTAACCTGACGTGATTATAGGGCGGGGGGAGGGCATTCAGTTCTGGTTTGAAATGATTGGACAGCTACGTCTAATCAGCTTCGATTATTGGCCGGTAGTCTCTCTACAGATGTAAACCCGCCCATGAAGACCGTCCCCAGACCATGGATACGGATGAACATTCGTATTATGGGCGGGCTATGTCAGGCTAGGCTGATACAGTGCATGTTTGTCTGGTTTCCGTTGCAGTGTCCCGTGCCCATGTCGAGGTTGCCCAGGTCCAGATTTCTACTGAGCCTGTTACCAGAGAGGATTTTTTAAAGTGTTAGTTGGTCTCTCTCTCTCTCTCTCTCTCTCTCTCTCTCTCTCTCTCTCCCTCTCTCTCGTCTACCACTTTGAATATCATTCAAATACACACACACACTCGCGCATGTAATTTGTACTCTTATTAACCTGCGCAAGATTCATGAAAGAAGGCCCCTTCTCTCTCACTCTCTCAAAATCACTCCCATTGCACAGACATGCAATGCATGAACATGTATGTTCACACATCAAACCACAGCACACGCCACTTACAAAATCTTAATCTAAATATGTTCTGTCTTCTTAGATTCCTGTGACTTTAAACTGGATCCAGACACAGCACACAGAAACCTCCTTCTCTCTGAGGGAGATAAGAGGGTGGAATATGGGTCTAAGGTCTCCAATACACACCAATCACCATATCACCAATCTCGTCATCGTCCAGAGAGATTTGAAGTGTATTATCAAGTGCTGTGTAAAGAGGGTGTGTCTGGACGCTGTTACTGGGAGGTGGAACGGAGTGGGGTGGTTGATGTGGCAGTGTCGTACAAAAGCTTCAACAGGTGTGCGTTTGGATGGAACGATCAGTCCTGGAGTCTTGTACTGTCCACTTCGAGCTCCTCTTTGTGGCATAACAGCAAAGAGATTAAACTCCCTGCGGGTAGCTCCAGAATAGGAGTATATGTGGATCACGAGGCAGGAACTCTGGCCTTCTACAGCATCTCTGATGCAATGACCCTCCTGCACAGAGTCCAGACTACTTTTACTGATGCGCTCTACCCTGGCTTTTGTGTAGGTCCTAGTTCATCAGTGAAGCTGTTATGAATGGGGAAGATACAGGATCCAGATCCCATTCAAACAACCTTATCACTGTGGGGTTGGAGGTTGGTTTACTGTATCGCTTCAAAACAGTTTGACCACTAGTATAGCTGTACGCACAGGGTTTACATTTTAACATAGCATATGTTGTCAAGTACTGTTTAGATCTTGGTTCCAAAATGCTATAAATCCCATTCTGATAATATTCAAAAGTTATGTTTTTTAATTGTGTATGTCTGTAATTATGGACCAATCTTGATTTTATTTTGTGAGAATAATTTAGTCAAGTAAAATGAATCCAAAGGAGGCTCAGTGGTGTTTTTTTGCCCCAAACAGCACCTTCCAGGCGGCACTGCCTAAAATGCACTACCTTAACCCTAACCTTAGATTTAGGGGGGTGAGGGGGTGCTTTGAAGGCAGCACTGCCCGGAAGGCTCCGTTGATGGGGAAAAAAGACCAAAGATTTTCATTTATTCATTTATTCATTTATTTATTAATTTTTTCTAGATTTCTGAGAATTAATTTAAAAGGCTTTCATAGCATTTTGGGACCTAACTTTTATTTTAGTATTGTTTGAGAACAAAATATAATGTTGAAGGGTGCTGCAATGGTGCAGCCTATTGGTGATAGTGTAGGTTAAAAAAGGGGGTAGGTATCAGAGAGTGCAGAACTCTGTCAAGGCAATATGGTCACAGAGGCCCCATAGCTCTGCCATTTACAGATGGTCGAGATAACTGTCAGTAGTGAGGAATCCTTTTGAAAATTCCTGAATCGAGGTCATGATCCAGAGCACCACCAAAATGTAATGGGTTTTTCCTTGGGCAGACACCTTGTGAAATTTTCATGCAAATCCTAAAAACATTTCATGCAAAAACAAACAGAGAGACAAATAAATTCTGGTGAAACAATAACCTGATAATAGTAAGGTAGTAAGGTGTTTGAACAATCCAACACCCAACACCTTTGAACAGTCCAACACCTACACTTGTTTGTGCTTTACAGGCATTTCACATTTTACAGTATATTAACTCATGTCTCCAGTGAGTTTGTCATGAAATACCTCTACTGTAAATAAATTTTCTTTGGTTTGATATATAATAAAGCAAGTGAATATTGTAGCCTATTGTTATAAGTGAATGGATTATTCTGTGTATTTCCAATACAGTAGGCCTATCCAAAGTATTATATAGTCTATGTGTAATATCTATTATTTTGAAATGACAGCATGACAAAAAATAAAATTAAATTAAATTAAAAAAAAAAAAATCCCATGATAAAACATTAATCACGTTACTCTGGACACTATTACAGTTGTAGGCCTACATTTCTGCACAAAACATAAATAATTAGTCATGATCTGATCCCAATGCTGACCAAGAAGCATATGCTTCGAGAATAGCCTACTCTGGTTTTGCTGCTTTTCATACTCAATCTGTGCTTTTATGCTGATGTTGTTTACACTGCCTGCGATTCTGCTGAAGCAACCTAGGTTACAATATCCTCCTTTACTAATGCCCCATCATGCCCAAGCCCAGCTTCAAAACCGTAGCGTAGCCTACGTTTACAGAGCCACAGCCACCACTTAACATGGCCCCTCCCTGGTTGTCTCGCCTGAAGACAAGGACGTTTCTGAAGTTGCGCGGTAGACTACATGCAAGATTGGTCCTCCTACGCAGGAAAAAGTTTAACCCAGGACCCTCGTGAACTATCGCTGCATGAAGAATGGCTGGTGTGATTTCAAGTAAACAGGACCTTTGTATATGTTCAATTTGTTTGGATTTCTTAAACATTCCAGTAACTCTGAATTGTGGACATAATTACTGTATGGGCTGCATTAACCGCTTTTGGGACCAGGAAGATCAGACGAGGGTTTACAGCTGTCCCCAGTGCCGACAGACTTTCGCTCCAAGGCCAGTTTTGAACAAAAATACTGTTTTTGCGGAACTCGTCGATCAGATTAGGAAGAATAAATTTGAAGCTCCAGTTCAATCTCTTTCCGGACCTGGAGAAGTGGAGTGTTCGAGTTGCGTTGGGAAAAACAAAAAAGTTAAAGCTGTCAAGTCCTGCCTGATGTGTCTTGCATCGTACTGCGATACTCATCTCCAGCGCCATGATGAAGTTTTCATAGGGAAAAAACACACTGTGGTTGATGTGACAGCTCAACTGCAGCATATCTGCAATCGACACCAGAAGCGCTCAGACATATTTTGCTATACGGATCAGACTCTCGTCTGCTCCTGTTGTCTGGCAGAAGAACACAAAGGCCATGACACCGTCTCGGCTGCGGCAGAGAGAGCGGAGAAACAGGTCAGTGGGGAGGTGAGAGGTGGGATGCTTCGGGGCTGGGGTAAGGGATTCAGAAGAAGCATTCTCTTCGCTGCCTTAGGCCTGATTTCAGTTTTGCCCTCTCTTTTCTAGACATACATGTATTAAAAAAAAAAAACTGATGAATTAATTATAAATTGAGATCCCCCCTCTGATATTTGGCGTACTCTATAGGCAATTGTATAGTGCGTCTATGTCTAGAACTGGCCCTGACACTCTTCAGGTTACACAGTGTTAAAAACAGCTAAGTAAGTAAAAGTATTCTGTTGCCAAATCAAAAGATATAGGCCTAGTGCAAAGAATGAAAAGCCTGTTTTACCTATTTATGTAAGTAAGTGTCAGAGCCTAACTGGAGTGAGGAGAGTGTGCTGTTTGAAGTGGAGCGGAAAGTCAGGCCTTTAGTATTGTAATGGGGTTGGTTAGCAGCTCTATAAAGTGATCATGGCATTTTTCGCCTCAAATACAAAGATTAGCCTTTCATCCAACTCAGTAAGGTTAATCTGAATATGCCTCATGACAGATCCAGTTAACAAATCATATAACTTAGGCTATATTTTCGCCATTGAATAGGATCAGACAACTGAGCGAGTGTCATAACTTCCTTTACTGTGTAGTATAATTTCCTATTGTTGTTACAATATCCATGCAGAAATTGCTGGGGAGATCAGGAGCAGGTTCCAGAAGAAGATCCGAGAGCAAGAGAGGGCACAGCAGGAGATGTGGGACGCTGTTAAGTCTCTAAATGTGAGTGCTGAACACAGGGCCGGTTCTAGCCTTTTTGGTGCCCTAGGCCAGATTTGAGTTTTGCCCCCCTTTTCTAAAAATATAACAGAAAAACTGAAGAAAAAAAGTAAGAAATGTATTGTGATGCCCCCCTGATACTTGGTGCCCTTGGCGACCGCCTCGTTTGTCTATGCCTAGATCTGGCCCTGGCTGAACAGTAAAGAAGACACTTTATGTCCAGCTTCTGGGGAATACCATGGGTCTATAATTAAAAATCTATACATTGCTAAAACATACATTCATTCCTCACATACATACATTCCTTCTACAACTAATTTCCCTACAAGCATGTCCAAAACATACAAGTCATACTGTATTTGGGAGTAGGGCTATCTCACAGCTACAAATCAGCATAGCCGAACGCTTTGAGGTGTAAGAGTGGTGATATTTGGAGCCGGGTTATACAGCCAGCCAGAAGTGGCAGGTTGTAAGTCTGATTCCCAAACTGCCACCCTTATAACCCTTGCCAGAGATACGCCGATTTGACTATACAATCAGGACATTCATTTCCAATCCAGTCAGGGACTCTAAGGTAGATATGTAAACAACAGTCTTTGGTGTGGTTTTCTTTTTAACTATGCGATGTACAGCATATTTTAGTTTGCCTGTAGTTTGTCCTGTCAAATGGGCTTGTGCTGTGTGTCGTATAGCAGTTTCTGTTTTAGAAACAGTATAGGATACAGTAGGCGGGTTTACATGAACTCTTCTAATCTGATTAGAAAGATTCCATGTGCATTCTATAGAACAGTATCCAAGGAGATGCATTCATAATTGCCATCTAAAATGGAATATTGGGTTAAATAATCAGATTAGAAGTGTCCATGTAAACGGGGCTAGTGACACATGAGCAGGTCTATGTTAGACCACATTTGCCCATTTTCAAATTGTAGAAGTCATTGAAGAATATGCACTGAATTATACTACATTTGGAATTATTTGGTGCCCTACCAAGCACTTAATGTCCTATATGCAATGCATGCCCTGTAGGCCTTTGGTTTGGTGTGCCTGCCTCCTTAGGCCTACTTGACAACATTTTTATGGAATTCTGTGTTCCACCACTGTAGAAGGAATGTGTGTGTGTGTGTGTGTGTGTGTGTTGTAGCTGAGCTAGAATTTATACAACATTATGGCCTGCTTAAGAAGCTCCCTTTCTGGTTGTGTGTGTAACAGACATGTGCAAATCGAGCTGTGGAAGACTGTGAGAAGAGCTTTTGCGAAATGATGGAGTCCTTTGAAAGAAAGCTTGTTGATGTTGTGGAGATGATCAGAGCTCAGAAAAAGACTGAGGAAAGTCGAGCCGAAGGACTCGTGGAGCGTCTGGATCAGGAGATTGCTGAGCTGAAGAGGAGAGATGCTGAGCTGGAGCAGCTTTCATACACAGACGATCACATCCATTTCCTCAAGGTAGGCCTACACTGAATGAAAATGTACCCTAGATTGAGGTGCAGGTGGCTAAAGTGTCTAATCCATACCATAATCCCGTCATATACTCTCACTCTATCCCATCTGAATAAAGGAAAAACAACAGGCTAATAAAAAATACAGATGATCAGATCGTCTCCTGCGTATGTTATGTTTTCATCTCTGTTTCTCTCTCTTGCTGTCTCTCATTTAGGTTTTTCAGTCAGCCATTTCTCCATTTCACTCTATGGATCTGTCCAGTGTCCTTGTCCACCAAAGGGTTTGTTTTGAACCTATATTTATATATGTCTCCAAACTAAAGGATCAGCTAAAGGATTCCTTAAATCAGAATATATCTACCGCAGGTTGGTCACATTCTTGCCTTGGGTTTAGGACATTGCCAAATAGTGGACCAGATCTATTTTACTCTTGATAGGCATACTACAGTATGTGTGTTTTGTGTGCACTTTGAACTTTAAACTCTAAACCTATTGGATCTATCATGAAATTTGATGACTGGTTTCATTTTGGCATTTTGGCGAGGGAAATATTAACTGATAAAGTTTGGTTCATTTCTGTCATAGTGTCTGATGTCCAGGCTAGTTTTGCAGACCTAGAGGTCAAAGAGGATTTTTTCAAAGTGTAAGTTGTTTGCATACATACTGAGAAACACATACAGTACAGACCAAAAGTTTGGACACATCCCCTCATTCAATGCGCTTCATTTATTTCCAGGACAATTTATATTGTAGATTCTCACTAAAGGCATCAAAATTATGAATGAACACATATGAAATGATGTGCTTAACAAAAAAAGTGTGAGATTATGACAAAATTTTGGACCTGAACCCGATCAAGATGGTTTGGGGTGAGCTGGACCGTAGAGTGAAGGCAAAAGAGCCGACAAGTTCTTAGCATCTCTGGGAATGAATAACTGTTCAAGACAGTTGGAAAACCATTTCAGGTGACTACCTCTTGAAGCTCAGCCAAAAAATAAAAAGAGGACAAAGCAGTTATCAAAACAAAAAAGAATACTTCGATGAAACAAGAATATAAAACATGTTTTCAGTTCTCTCACACTTCTTTTTATTAAGTACATAATGCCACGTGTTCATTCATAAGTTTGTTTATTTTTGTAGATTGCCACTGAAGGCAACAGTCATGAAAATAAAGTAAATAATTTAATGGGAAAGTGTGTCCAAACTTTTGGTCTGTACTGTACGCACAGTCACATGCCACATACAGGTATATAGAGCCACATGCTACTCACATATAGTCATAACTATGCGCACGCACAACCTTGAATGTTCATAGAGAAGAGAACATGTTCAAACATTAACGACTCACAGCACTCATAGATGTACACAAGCTCTTTTCCACACATGCGCTCTCTTCCACACCTATTACTTGTGTCACTCATTGTCTTCAGACATCTTTGTCTTAAAGGAGAGTACCGGAGTGAATTCAAGCATAGCCCTGTTGAAAGAGCTTGCTAAATGCGCTAGTTAGCGAGTGGAACAAAATAATTTGGTACAGCACAGACCGAACGCGAACGCAGAAGCGAACAGGCACTTTACACTGAATCAATGGGACCTGACTGTTGGAAACCGAAAGTAAGATCTGAGGTTACATTGACTCTATGTTAAGTGTTTCGCGTTCGCGTTAGGTCTATGCTGTTCGAAAATCTTTCATTTCATGCGAAATATATTGCTGTTAGAAGGCTCATGCAGCAGGACTATGCTTAAACTTACTCCGGTATATTGCTTTAACTTTGACCTATGGTACAATACCTTGTACAATATAATATCTTGAATAAGGACTGGATTAGAAAAGTTTATGCCTCTTTATTAACGTTTGTTTGGTTTCTGTTATAGTGTCAGATGCCCAGACTATTTTGGCAGAGCCTGTAACCAGAGAAGTAAAGTGTAAGTTGGTGACACATGCATAAATACACATGCAAACATGTGACACACACGTGCACATACACACACCCACACACACTCTCTCTCTATCCAATGTATGTGATGCATAATACCACTCACTTCAGACGATGCACTACACTGCAAGCATCTAAGGTCTCCATTGGAGAATTGCTTCAGGGCAGAAATCCTTGATTGGATAAACGACTTGCCCATCATCTTTTTATTAACATGCTACTTCAACCACTCACAACAAAACCAATTGGTTGAGAGGTACGCATGGAAAACCAGAAACCGCCATTTTGAGGATAAAGAATAGCTGTAGTAGTAGTTTCATCCTGAAATCCCTCACAATAACAGTGAGTCCAGATACATGCTCGCAGTGTAGCGCATCATCTGACATAAGTGGGGTTAACGCTAACATGATAGTTTTCAACACTCTCACCTCCATATCATGATCAGATAAAGTTTGTGCCTTTTCGTTTTTTGTCATAGTGTCAGATGTCCGAGCTATTTTGGCAGAGGACCATTTAAAGCGTAAGTTCACAACACACACACACACACACACACACACACACACACACCCACACAACAGTACATACACTTACTTGGTCCTCACACATACAGTTGAGATCATGAAGCTGAGGGCTCGAAATTCCTTTGTAGAGCTGGGGAACATAAGCCTGGGAGAAAAATGGACCCATTGTCGGCAACATAATACACGTATACCATTTGTGTTGAATGTCTAATCCCTTTCTTCTTTCTTCTCCATTCTTTTTTTCTGTAGGCAAAAAGGAATTGGTTATCGTCATCAAGCGGGACCCGGTGTCAGGCTTTGGCTTCACATTCCGGAGTGCTAATGGTCCTGAGGAACCTGTGAGTACTTCTGTGACGCTTGCAGTTTTCCGCTTTACCATCATACTGTGTTGTATGCATATTGTAACCGCCCCTTATATTTTACATTAAAACAACAACAAAAAGCTGAAATTAAAAGGGAGAGCAACGGCTGTGAAAAGCATAAGAGACTAAAAACGGTATCAGAGATGTGGGTATGTCTTGTCATGTGTTCAGGTGTACATTTCGGGGATTACACCAGGGGGGGCAACGGAGAGAGATGGTCGACTTCAGGTTGGAGATAGGTTACTCTGTGTTGATGGCACGTCCGTCTTTAGCACCTCACACGAAATGGTGGTGAACCTCTTAAGAAATGCTGGCCAAAAGGGACATGTCACTCTAACCATATGCAGGTGAGTTGAAAAGGAGATTTTGAAATGAGTGCAAAGCATTAGTTTGGTATTTTGGAAAATCCTTGTAAACAAATTGGCCACAGGTGTTAATAATTTCTGAAATTGAGCCAAATGCATCACTTTTAATGTTTAAACATTCAGAACTAGAAAAGCGCTCAGAGAGCGCAGACCTCCGCCAAGGCAATATGGTCACAGACACAATATAAATTCTAGATCATGTTCCGGATCACTGATCGCTACCAAAATCGAATTAGCTCTGGCTTGTCCCAATATACATATTGTCCGAAAATTTCATCCAAATCTGTGCAGTACTTTTCGAGTTATCCTGCTGACAAACAAACAAACAAACAAACCAACATGACCAAAAACATAACCTCCTTGGCGCAGGTAATAACAGACTGTAATATAGGTGCTCCACTGCTATTGGCTAGGCTAGTGGTAGAGCACCTATGCGCCTACATGTAAATATAATCCCTGTGATTGTGAGCAATTACAATATGCTTTTAATCTAGTAGTTTACTGTAATCTATGCTTGATATTTTGATGACCATCTAAGGTCTGAGGACTAAAGATTTTTTGTTTCTCGAAATGAATACAGGATTGAACAGTTGAACAAAATTTGGTTAGGCTATTTATTTGTGTAAAAGGCTAGTTAATTTTCAGAGAACATTAAGGATGGCCGTAATCAGTAAACCCATTCTCAAAGTTTAAAGGTGACTTTGCTACCTTATTGTTTTCCTGCAGACTCAATGTGTAATTGATTGCTTGATCAATTACTGTATGATCAATACAGTCAGTCATGCACATTGCCCCATTTTGTGTGACTTGTGTGACTGAGTGTATCAAGACACAATCACTCACATACAGTGCTCCCCCACTCTGTGTTAGCCTGGCACGCCCTCCCAGTGACGTAAAACCTGGTCCAGCGTTGCTGATCTAGAGCTGTGTCTGGCCAACTTTTGCTGATCGATGACCACTGCCAGAAAGCATTGTCTCAGGGACCATTTGTCCTAACATCAATGAGTAGCAAACCGAGGCATTAGAGGGAGGCGGGTCAACCATGTGTTTTGAGAAATGACAGCGCTATAGGCTCTTGGTCAGACCAAAGTCTCGCAGAGCTTTGAAAGTCGATGGCAATCAGGCTAACTCTGTGTGACTGTGTGTATCAAGATAAAATCACTGGAATACTGGCCCACTTTTTGTGACCCTAGAGTGTGCAGAGGCTTATTGGCAATGGTAGCTTAATTGATCAAGCAATCGATCACACAGTGAGCCTATCAACTTGTCAGATTACTCTTTGTACATGTGTTTCACAATTAATTTGATGGATATGTCACAAGGATGATGTTAATATAGAAAACTAGTTGTTGAAAATACAGTCAATATGTTGGCATTTCCTTAATTTTGTGAAATGACGTTTTGTATTTTGTGTGATTAACTTGCACACTACACAATTTACACAATATGTAATGACTGGGGCTGTGGTATTCTGGTATTCTTATTCTATAAAAACCACTTGCAGCATATAGACAAATTCCACTATGTGAAATTCCATTACAAATTAAAGCATCTACAACAAGCAAGGTATTACAATCCCATTGTTAAAGGAATTATATGGACTGAATCAACCCAGAGTCCTATTGTTTCACATTGCTAAGGGCTGTCGATAGCTATGAGAATAACCACATTTTGTGCAACGCAGACTGAAATGGTGAAATGATAGCTTACAGCTGTAGGCATATGAAAACAACACTTCGACTAGTTCGGAAGTGCTGCAACCACTGATGTTTCATAGAATTCATTCATTTGTTTTCTTTATCAGACTGACTTGAGTCTGGATGCAAACAGAGCCCTGAGAACTACAACTATCTGAGGCGAACAGGAGAGTGGAGCTGAAGTCTACTGATAAGCTTTGATGTGTGTCTGGATAGGCTTCTGTTACCGGGAGGTTGAGTGTAAAGTTAGCGAATTGACAAATTATTTAAAATAATAGTGGAAGATGGTTTGTGTGTGTGTGTGTGTGTGTCTGTGTGTGTGTGTGTGTGTGTGTGTGTGTGTGTGTGTGTACAGTATGTACTTGTGATGTTTCCATCCTTTTTATTTTTGACCTTAAAGTATGTGTATGTTTATGTAGGTGTGGTCTAATAAAATGTATTGTTAATCCAACGCAAACTTTGTTGTTAATCCAACACAGGCTTTCAGTAGGAATATCCTGAGGGATATTTGATTTAAAATATTTTGACAGCAGGGTGCATCATGGTGCATAAATCCTGCTTCCAGATGAGTGTAGTCTTATGACACTTAGGCCAGATTTTAGTTTTGCCCCCCTTTCTAAAATGTTAGAGAAAACCTGAAGAAAAAACGTAGAGAAAACCTGAAGAAAAAAATAAGAAATGTATTTGATGCCTGATATTTGGTGCCTAGGCGACCGCCTCGTTTGTCTATGCTAGAACCGGCCCTGGATATGTTCACATACATTTCTCTAGGATGATCACTGACTAACATTGATTTACAATATGCCTATTCTAAGATCCCATTGCCCAAAGTGTGCAATTTTGGAATGCTAAGTTTCTTAGTTAAATATTGAGTAGTAGACAGTGTAAGAAGTTTTGTAGGCTAGGCGTGGCACAATTTATGTTGTGAGCCAGTCTACATCATAAAACATGTAACTATAATGTTGCGTAAAGTGTCAATATTGAGTAAAATTAAAAGCTATGTTCATGCTAGAGCATGAGCTAAATGGCATGAACATTTGGAAAAAATCAGACGGACGAATCATTATCTCACAGTTGGACAACAAACTATTGTGTGCAGTTGACAATAAGTTAATCACACATCTATTTAACTAACGAACATATTCCAAAAAGAGTTTAACAGCAGCCCTCCACTAGAAACTCGGAACTCTGTAACAGAGAAGTACGTCTGACCTGTCCTGGCTCAATGAAGTAAAGACTCCTCCTCCTCAAGTTGCGATATAGGCCTAGTCATGAAAGACCGACCACTGGCACCGACTCAGGGAAGTGCGTGCGCTTTGACTATTAATTCCCGAAGTCTAGTGAAGTGTCCGTGCGTAAAGAAGAATGGCACACGCGATTTCAAGTAACCAGGAACTTTTTACGTGTTCAATTTGTTTGGATTTATTAAATGTTCCAGTGACACTGAACTGTGGGCACAATTACTGTATGGGCTGCATTAACGACTTCTGGGACCAGGGAAATCTGACAGGAGCTTACAGCTGCCCCCAGTGCAGACAAGCTTTTTCTCCGAGACCAATACTGCACAAAAATACAATTTTTGCGGAGCTTGTCAAACAGTTCGGGAAGACTCGAATCCAAGCTCAGGATAAATCCGATTTCTTAGGGGAAGGTCAGTCTGCGGTTGATGTGACAGACCAGCTGCAACAGATCTGCACGCAACATCAAAAACCCTTGGATATATTTTGCCGCACGGATCAGACTTGTGTCTGCTCCTTTTGCTTGACAGAAGAACACAAAGGCCATCACACGGTCTCAACTGCAGTAGAGAGAGCTGAAAAACAGGTAAGTACTGTTCAGGGATCATGCAGATTCGAAAAGTGGGGTTAGGAAACACCTGTATTATGTCAGTTCTGCTCTGCAACTTCCATCAACCTTTTATCAAGAACATTAGTTGATCAAAGACAGCTACAGATAACCAAAGATCAGTTCATAAAATAAATGAAAAAAGTTACATTAAAGAAGTTATCAGGGCATATGCACCTCAATTTATCAGCAATGGAGTTCACTTGGATTTTGACTATATGTGCCCAGTTGACTTTGCTATTCCTGCAAACAAATTATACACAATCCCATTTATATGAGTACTTGATATCATATCAGACATTTTTTTTTTTTTCATAAATATAATGGGTGTTTTTGGAGCACACACACTGACACACTCACTATAACACACATAAGGCATTGGCACTCACACAGAGAGAGAAGCACATTATGCATATAGGAGGGGGGGGGGGGGGGGCAAAAAGTGCCCCCTGATAACACACGTTACACATTACTGTGTCTGTACAGAAACTTCTGGGGGAGATCAAGCGGAGATTCCAGCAGAGAATTCGAGAGCAAGAGCAGATGCAGCAGGAGATGGTGGAGTCTCTTAAGACTTTAAATGTGAGTTCTTACCTGTAAAGAAGAAACTTAATGGCCCGTTTCTGGAGGAGCCAAAGAGCTGAAATATACTTGAATAGAATTGCTTTTCACCTGTCTGTTACAAATTGCTCAGATAACTTATAGCATGCCAGCTATACAATGTAAAATAACTTGCAAGT
Organism: Sardinella longiceps; assembly: GCA_027497455.2. Lineage (NCBI taxonomy): Eukaryota > Metazoa > Chordata > Actinopteri > Clupeiformes > Clupeidae > Sardinella > Sardinella longiceps. The sequence continues at coordinate 37,035,848 of JAODXP020000019.1, read as the reverse complement.
ACAAAAGGTGTTGTAGTAAGGGGCCGAGTTAGCATAGCCAGTTGTGGGTCTAATTTTCAACAGCCACCCTTGCCAATACACTTGCTTACACTTGCCTTTGCCAGAAGTGGTGCATATTTGACTTGTCATTAATTTAATTTCATTATTCACTCACCTAGCTGGCAGGATCCCAGAAACAGATATGTAAACAACACTCAGTTTCATATGTGGTGTTGTGCCTGTCAAGAATAGGCTAACTGAATAAGAACAGCTTAAAAAGCGCAACACTCCTACCTTAACGAACAAAAAACAAAAGACCCTGATTTACCGAAGCATCTGTATCGTAATAATGATTTTTTTGTTGTTGTTGTTTGTAGTGGGAGCAGTGTTGCACTTTTTCGGTTGTTCTAAAGTTGTCATATATTATAAGAAAAAAAAACATGAATATTATAATATAATTTAATTCCATATGCCACACCTGTATATTTTTGGGATGTGAGTTGTGGTTGAGCTATGAAGTATAATGTGTAGGTCTTTATATGATGAATGTGAAAGTTCCTTGCTCATTGTGTCCCTCAACAGAACTCTGCAGAAGAAGCGCTGGAACACTGTAAGGCGAGCTTGTATGAGATGATGGAGTCCATTGAGTGCAAGATTTTTGACATTGTGAAGATTATTAGGGCTCAAGCGGATGCTGAATTGAGTCAGACAGAAGGACTGTTGGAGCGACTGGACCAGGAGATTGCTGAGTTAAAGAGGAGAGATGCTGAGGTGGAACAGCTTTCATACACAAGCGATCACAACCATTTCCTCAAGGTACACTGGATAATAATAATCATAATAATAATAATAATAATGATAATGATAATGATAATGTAGTCTAGATTGTGTTAGGCCATGGACAATCATGTTGTTAGTTTCATAGGATCAAGTCATATTTCAGTGTTTTTTGGGAAACAAGAAAAAAATAATAACCATGGTGTGGGTTCAGCCTTGGCTTGAATTTGAATTTGCTCAGCGAGTATGTCAAGCTATCAGCCATAGGTCTTGTCTATCCAATCAAAACGCTTTAGGGTTGTATTCAGAGATTGTGATTTTTAGCCAATCACAACGCTCTACCTGGACAGGGAGATATAAATAATAATAAATAATGAAAACTAGTTAATCCTGATCCTGGATTAATTAGAGCCTTTTGGCCTCACTTACTTTGTGTTTGGTGTGTGCAACAATAAATCACAGTTGTGGATAGGCTCCTTGTCTGCTCCCCCTGCAAACTATGGAAGTCGACAGGAAAGCATCAGAACTAATGCTCATGTTGTGTTTTTTTTTTCTCTCTCTCTCTCTCTCTCTCTCTCTCTCTCTCTCTCTCTCTCTCTCTCTCTCTCTCTCTCTCTCTCTCTCTCTCTGTCTAGATCTTTCCATCAATCATGTCTCCACTTCACTCTATGGACTTATCCAGTGTCTTCGTCCACCAAAAAGCTGGTTTTGAACCTGTTTATGAATTTGTCTCCAGGCTGAAGAATCAACTAGAGGATTCCTTAAACCAGGATGTCACGAATGTGTCTACAGGTTGGTCACATTCTTGCCATGAACTTATTTGTAGGATATTACCAAGAGAGCCTATAGTGAACACTCTTGATGTGCATGCTATTTAGGCTACTCTGTGGTATGTGGGCACTTTGTTTGAAATGAAAAAACGTATTTGACATGAAATTCTCTTTGCTGATTGGTTTTGAGAAACATGCCTGTCATTGTGTACTGCACTCACAGACAGAGGCGGGTTGTATTGTTGGAATTTCATTCAGATTAAAATGTCGGCTTAATATTTAAGGCAGGGCCTTAAAGGTATAATCCAGAGAGAATCAACACGTAGCCCTGCTGTTTTACACTGCTAAGCGCTACTGAAAGCCACCTCAATGATCAAATTTTTTGCATCGTAGACCGAGTTTGCGAAATGGCAGCTAACACTAACTGAATGAGGCATGTCAAAAACGACACCTAATCGATTTGCTTTCGTTTTGAAATGCCCCATTCTGTTACCATTAACTGCCGTTTCGCTATCTCAGTCTGCCTTGCATTAAATCCTGTGATTGAGGTGGCTATCAATAGCGCTTGCCACTATAAAACAGTAGGACTACGTGTTGATTCACGCCGGATTTTTCCTTTAAATATTATTTATGCCATTCTAGCAGACTGTGTGCTACAAACATATGTTTCTTATTATAATATTAATATTATTAATGTGATATAATATTATTTGGAATAGTGTATGCACCTCTGATAAAATTTGTTTGATTTCTGTCATAGTGTCTGATGCCCAAACCATTTTAGCAGACCTCCCGATCAAAGAGGATTTTTTAAAGTGTAAGTTGGTTGCAGACTATAGGCCTAGGCTATACACACACATACAGACAGTCACATGCCCATAAAGTCATGCTACTCACAAATAGCTATAGATATCCACATGCACAACCTTGAATGCTCCTACAGAGGAATGTGTTCATCAACATTGTTAACTCATACTTCATTGTCTAAAAACATCTTTGTCTTTTTCTAGCCTCTTTTACTGGTATATTGCACTCTGTACAATGTGCAGGAGTATTGGTATATTTGCTATTTGTATAATTTGTGGTAATGCTATAGTATCTTCAATTTCTTATTGGATGAATACCTATCTGTCTGTCTCCCTGTTTGTCGTTATATCATTATTGGGAATCAAGGAAAGCACTCTTGGATTAACGGTTGTTTCACTTCTCAACTATGTTGTATGAAATGTGCTTTATATATAAAATAAATGTGACTGACTTGACTTGACTTCTCATAGTGTCAGATGTCCAACAGGCTATTTCAGCAGAGCCCGTCACCAGAGAGGACTATTTAAAGTGTAAGTTGGTGACACATATGCATGCATGCGATGAACACACACATGCACGCACACACATAGTCACATGGCGCATAGCTACATTATGTAACACTTGTGTAACACTTTCAAACAGTATATTGTGGTCACAGAAATATACCCCACATTATGCCTCAATGGACCCACTCAAACATACTCAGATAGATAATAACATTTAAGGTCATATATCATGTAAGACAATATATAATACATAAATACATACCAGGTTTCGAATATAAACACTGAAACATGAACCCAGCCGATCACAAAATCACACCTATCAGACTCTCTCACACACACACAAACGCGCGCACACACACACACACACACACACACACACACACACACACACACACACACACACACACACACAGGTAAAAAAAAAAACTCACACTCACCACATTACACCCCTAACATGTCTTTTTCCTTAAATTTCAGATTCTGGTCTCTTTACATTGGATCCAAACACGGCACACAGGGCCCTTGTTCTGTTTGAAGACAACAGGATGGTGGAGTGTAGAACTGAACTCCAGTCATATCCTGACCGTCCAGAGAGATTTAAGTTGTATTATCAGGTGCTGTGTCAAGAGGCTGTGATGGGATGCAGCTACTGGGAAGTCGAGCGGACTGGGTTGGTTGATATAGCTGTCTCATACAAAAGGTACAGCAAAGACGGAAGTGGTAAAGAATGTGCATTTGGATGGAATGATCAGTCCTGGAGTCTGGTCCTTTCAAATTCTAGAACCTCTCTTTGGCACAATAGTAAACGGACTAATCTCCCTCTAGTGGACAGCTCCAGAATAGGAGTGTATGTGGATCACAGGGCAGGAACTCTGGCCTTCTACAGCATCTCTGACACAATGACCCTCCTGCACAGCATCCACACCACATTTACTGACACACTCTACCCTGGGTTTTGTTTAGGCCCCGGTGCAGCTGTGAAGCTGTTATCATTGAGGTGAGGAACACACTAACACATCCCACTAGCCAGGACCGGTTCTAGGCATAGACAAATGAGGCGGTCACCTAGGGCACCAAATATCAGGGGGCATCACAATACATATCTTCCTTTTTTTTCTTCAGTTTTTCTCTATATATTTTTAGAAAAGGGGGGGGGGCAAAACTCAAATCTGGCCTAGGGCACCAAAAAGGCTAGAACCGGTCATTTTATCATTTGGGACAGCCGATGAGTGCCCATGGTGGGGTCACTTGTAGGGCCTAGTGTATAGGCCTGTGTTCCGTGCAATCGCCGCCCATCAACCATATTGGGCATGTCCCTCATGACTCCAAGTCGTCATGATTTATCTCCATAATAAAGGGTCTCTGGTAGCGTCTGCTCGTTTGTCTGTCCTTTTAAGTTTGTCCGTCCGTCTATGTTTTCACCAGTCCCTTTTCCTGTGTTGAACTTTTATTTTGTCTTTTTGTTTTTGGCCAATAAACCAGTTGATTTGTTTCAGTTAAACTTTGTTGTCATTTCCATTATTTCTTTTTCAGTTAAACTGTTGTTATGGGCTATTCCTGGGGTGAGAGACGGGAATATAATAATGACAGATGGTGCTTTTGTTGTTTCGCAGTGTTGTTGTCCAATGAGATAGGAATAAAAACTGAAGAAGAGAGAGTACATTTATACAGTACAGAAGTGAGAGTACATTTATACAAATATCTCAATTTGGCCAAAAAATGACTAGGCAATTATCCTATGTTACTATGATACTACATGCTATGCTAGCCTATTTTTTTTCATGGTATTGCCTTCAACATTTTTTTTTATCGGTGAACAGAGAGTTCCGGAAAGGTTAGAGAAAATATCTGCCCACGAGGGAAGAGATCGATGTGCATCAATTGAGGGTTTAAGACATAAATGGCCATAGCATTATGGATTTAACAGGAGTACTCTTTAAATATTCTGTAAACATGTAGTATCCTGCCTATAGCAAACAGATGGATTCCAAAGTTGGGACACTGTACAAATTTTGAATAAAAACAGAATGCAATGATGTGGAAGTTTCAAATTCCAATATTGTATTGAAAATAAAACCTACATGACATCAAATGTTTAAACTGGGGAAATGTATCATTTAAAGGGAGAAATAAGTTGATTTTCAATTTCATGGCATCAACACATCTAAAAAAAAAAAAAAAAAAAAAAAGGGCTACGTGTTGATTCACTCCGGATTATACCTTTAAAGTGGAAGTTCAGAGTTATTCAAACATAGCTCTTTTGCAATAGCCAGCTGACTGCACCAGATAGCGTTTGGAACGAAAGAATTTGGAACAACATTGGCTGAATGCAAATGCGAATGAGCACTTTACATGAGTCAATGGATCATACTACATTCGAAACCGAAAGTAAAATTAGGCCTACATGCTCCGTTGAATCAATGTGAACTGCTTGTTTGCTTTTGCGTTTGCGTTCAGTCTGTGTTGTTCCATATTCCAAACATTTGAGCATACTTAAGAATTTCCTCTTGTTCAAGAGTCACTGAGTGTTGTAGTGCACTCACTAGCCATGTGAGTAGAGGTAGTCAAGACAACTTAACTTTGAACTTGAAGTTCAAACCGTGTATCAGAATTGGGGAAGGAGTTTTAAGCGACTTTGAACATGGTATGGTTGTTGGTGCCATAGAGTTCACACTGGAGTGTTCCAAAAACAGCTAAGGGACAACATCTATTACAGCCAAGCAGTCAATGCTAAACACACATTTATCAACACTGATCCCCACTTTGCATGTTCTGAGATGCTTGTTGTACCACATTTGCCAAATATATATACTCTACTGCATATATACTCTATGCACAATTTAGCAAAAGAGGCATGTGGTTGAAAGTACAAATGGGCATTTAGCATTATGGATTTGACAGACCATCGGCAAATTCTTAAATATATATTTAGGGGAGAACCAGAGTGATTTAAACGGAGCAAATGAAATTAAATACTAGCCTACTGTAGTTGCCAAATAATAATGATAAAAGTAGACCTCAATACTCTAAATCAGGGGTCTTCAACCTTTTTCAGCCTAAGGACCCCTTTTCTGCGAGACAGTCTGCTTGCGGACCCCCATCCCCAAATGTAGTAGCCTAGGCCTACCACACTCCACATACTTACAGATGCATCAATCTGCCTTTGAGACAGGGCTTGTGTATCAGGGTCCACACACATCTATACCCGATGTATAGCCTGCAATTGCAAATACATTTGTATGTACAGACAGGGGAAAAAAAGCCTTTTTTCACGTATAGGTTACGCACAACGGAAAAGGATCCTATCACATAGGCCTAATACAAAGGCTAAAAAGATAATGCACGGTGATCAATCATTAAGCTAATTGAGAGGGTGGAATATATACAGTATAACCAAAAAATACTTCAGATATAATAATTTTGCGGACCCCCTGAAGTACCTCCGCGGACCCCCTAGGGGTCCCGACCCCCCTGTTGAATACCTCTGCTCTAAATGTTAGCCTTTCCTGTCTCACAGCTAAGAAGATAGCTGTTTGGCCACTCCCCCATTCCTACCGAGCTCTGAGGAAGTGAAAGTAATCTTTCATTCTGCTGCTGTTCTTTTTTTTTTTACAGAGTGTGGGGTTGGTGTTTGAGAAAAGCAGACAATGGCGACGCAGGATGAAGAGTCTTTCACATGTCCAGTGTGCCTGGATCTGCTGAAGGAACCTGTGGCTATTCCCTGTGGACATAACTTCTGTATGAAGTGCATTAATGGCTGCTGGGATCAGGAGGATCACAAAAGAATCTACAGCTGCCCCCTTTGCAAGCACACTTTCATTCCTAGACCTGTCCTCTACAAAAACCCTCTGATCGCTGAAATGGTGGAGAAACTTAGGAAGACCAGTATCCAGGTTAATCTTGCTGCTCGCTGTTACGCTGGCCCTGGAGATGTTGAGTGTGACATTTGTACTGGGAGAAAGCTCAGAGCTGTGAAGTCATGTCTGGAGTGTGTGGTATCTTACTGTGAAAGCCACTACAAAGCTCACAATGATCTCAACCCTGGACGAAGACATAAAGTGATTGATGCCACAGGTCAGCTACAAAAGAGGATCTGCTCCCTCCATAAGAAGCCTCTGGAAATATTTTGTCGTACCGACCAAACCTGTGTTTGTTTGCTCTGTCTTGTGGATGAGCACAAAGGCCATGACACTGTGTCTGCCTCTGTAGGGAGGAATGAGAAACAGGTTAGAGCAGTTCCTTCTCAATGTTTTGTGTTGTGATTTAACACATAGTTTACTGTCTGTCTAAGGCCACCCACAGCTGAGGTCCTTTAGCAATCTTGAGCAATCTTGGAGGCTCAAGGTGGCTAGTCCTCTGTGATTAAAATAGGGGATATTCTCCTGAATTTACCATTGTATGGTAAATGGATATTACTGTTTCTGTTAGCCTTTTTAATATCATATGGGTGTTCCAATTTGGATATCCCAATCCCATCTAAAGATAACAAAAACAGGGTCTCTTGTTGAATTAGGCCCGCAACACCTGACCTCACTCACGTCAGATGATGTGTTACGCTGCAAGCAGCTACATCTGAAAGCCCTTGGAGTTGCTTCAGAACCCTGGACATCATCCTTGCGTTTAATTGGACAAATCACTTGTCTGTAATCTGACAAGTAATTGTATCCCATCATGCCACACAATTTCTAGTTTTCCATCTATTCCAAAAAATAAACATCAGTATCTGTGTCGTAATTGCCACAATGATTGATTTAACTTGCAGAATATATGTAGCTATATTTTCATAACTGTTAGTTGTGTTTTGTTTGTAAGAGATGAATTTAAAAAAAAAAAATCCTGCCCAACGGTTCCTACAACCTCCTGATTTGGAGAGAGGTTACACAAGACCTCCAAGGCAAAAATGCTGTTCTAAAGGCATGACAAAGGCTTGAGTTGGGCAAAACATCAATGTACTATAACACTGCATAATATATGATGTGAGACCATAGAGTGCACAGTTTGTTTATCAAGGAAATTGCTTAATATGTTCCTTACATAGTAGATGCAGTTTGGACTGACCCAGAGGAAGTGTCAGCAGAGAATCCATAAGAGAGAGAAGGAGTTACAGGACTTGAGACAAACTGTTAAGACTCTTAAGGTGAGTAGCCTACAGGCCTGGAGGCAGGATGTTTAATGTCTGAGTTTGAGCACAATGAAGGATGAATAGATCATGGCTTCCAATATATTTTCCAGTAATAAACATTTTAGAATGATATATTAATTACAAAATATGAAATGCCTTGTACTATTTACAAAAGAGAAAAATGTAATGCATGGAAAAATCACTTTTATGTAGCATGGATATTGGTGATTTATATTTACAAAAGAAAAAGAAAATGTATATAAAAATACATTTTATTTAATGTAGATGTTGGTAGCTTTTTCGAAGCTAATGAGTGCCATCCTTGCTCTTTATATTCAAAGGTCGCCTCCAGTGTGAATCAGTCCTTGTTGCTTGAGATCACTAAGTGCTGTTGGAGTGATGTTACTGCTTCACTATTTAGTCTATTTTGTATCAGATTTATTTTTTTTTTCCCCAACAGATAGCACTCTGTAACCTTGACAACAGGTCTATTGATTGATTCACAGAATTTCTCCTTTAGGGAATATTTAGCTAGTCTGGGAGTTCCCATGCTCCTTTGCGCGCTTATTTCATTTCGCTCTCCAAAGCAGCATGGTGGCCATGGCCGATTTTATCGCCTGCTTTCGGTATCCAATCACAGAGCAAAAATGGACTGGCACGGCCCTGGATTGCATTTTACGCCACGTGGTGGCGCTGATATTGGCTCTGAGCTATGTACAGACGATAGACATTCGTAGCGCCCAATAAACGGCTCTGGAAAATCGTAAACGACGCTTCCTCTACGAGAAAAGCAATAGGTGGGTCTCCAGACTAAATATCAGTTTGCCGATCGCCTGGCTAATAGCCGTGCATTGCATCTGAATTACATATGTTGCAAGATTCGACCACATGTATCCAAAAAAATGACAAAAAGTAAAAATGACAGTAGCCTGTAACCGAAAGACAGGCGAAGGGTAATCATTGTATCTCCCACCCTTTCCCTTTTATCATCATCATTGGGCCCCCTATTCATCCCTTCACAGTTCATTCCGTCACTCTCCACCTCAAGCTGGTGTGTGGTGAGTGATCTGGTGCCTACTGCTCAGGCATGGACTGACTATAGGGCATACAGGGCAATGCCCGGTGGGCCGACGGTCATTTTTGGGCCGGGGCTGTCATTTACTCATAATTTTCATAATGGATATTGGGCTAGTTTAATTAAATCTCTCATGATCATGCAATATGCCCAATTTACTGTGTTATTTTAGCTAGCCACAACGTTATTATTATTGAATAAAATCATGGTGGGCCGCCATGGCCAAAAATGCCTGGGCCATTTGTTGGTCCCAGTCCGGCCCTGCTACTGCTTACTGTACTGTACTGCAGTGCATCACCCAGGTGGACTGCACTGCAAAGTGCTTTGGATCAACTGTGTGTGGTATTATAATGCGCTATATAAATACATATGACCTGACATAACTCGATTATGTCCTCAGACCTCTGCACAGACAGCAGTGGAGGACAGTGAGAGGACCTTTACTGAGATGATCCGCTCCATTGAGAGAAGGCGCTCTGAGGTGGTAGAGCTGATCAGAGCTCAGGAGAAGGCAGAGGTGAGTCGGGCTGAAGGACTCCTGAAGCGACTGGAGCAGGAGATTGCTGAGCTGAAGAGGAAAAGTGCTGAGTTGGAGAAGCTTTCACACACAGATGATCACATCCATTTCCTCAAGGTATTCAAGCATTCAGTCATTAATATATATATAAAAAAGATAAATTTCAGATCATTTGCTGAGTTCCCAAACCCCTTGATTAAGTGAGTTCTATATCTGTGAGTTATTTTTATACGTTATAAAGTTGGGTTAGTTTAGTTTAGTTTAGTTTAGTTTAGTTACAGAGTTTATTTCACGAGCAGTCTTTTTAATGTCATTCTTCAGAATTTTGTGTCCGTCACTGATGTTCCGCATAGTACACTTTCAACCAGCATGACCGTCTCCTTTGAGGCTCTGAAGGAATCTATCTCTACACTGAAGATGCAGCTGGAGGAGAAACTAGATGACATCATCATGCAGGAAGTAGTCAAGATCTCTGCCACAGGTTGGTCAAAGTGATACACGGCACAAAATATAACTGTGAGTGGACTGATCATTGAGAAATTGGAGATGGTGCTGAGATTCCTTTTTTTTCTCTTGACAAATGCAGACATACAGTAATAGACAATTGTTTGTTCCTATATGCAACAATAGCAATACACACACACACACACACACACACACACACAAACACTTTAAATTCCTATTTTTGTTCAATTGTGTAGTAGGTAGCTTGTTAATACTCCTTTGTACAGTAAATCGCTTATGATAAAAGCATGCTAAATACATAAATGTCATCTGCTTACCCTACCTGTTCAGATGATGTGCCAGTAGAGGAAGGCACGGTGCGCCCCATGCTGAACAAGAGCTACTCTGAGGATATGCCTTTGGCCCAGCACACACTGCCACTTCCATCACTGCCATTGCAACGCAGCTACTCGATGCCTATGCATAACAATGCCATCAGGGCCTCCACTGACACCACTTCCGTCCATCGCACTCTGGACAGACAGAGGCTGTCCACCCGTGTCCTGCCATCTTCGATGGAGCATAGGGGCCATGCAGGGAGTGCCAATGCCCACTTACAGCTTCATCAGGTGCAGGTGGTCCTACAGAGAGGACCCTGGGGGTTTGGTTTTACCTTCACTAACAGCCCAAAGGGCCACAAGGTCAATGAGATCTTAGACGAGGAGCGCTGCCGCCAGCTGCTCAAGAGTGACATCATCAAGGAGGTCAACCAGCGCAATGTGGAGACACTCAGCCACACACAGGTGGTGGAGCTGTTCAAGGATGTGCCCATAGGGGGCGCCCTAACGCTGTTGCTGCTCAGAGAGGGTGAGTGAAGTTTCAGTGTTTCATGTTTTGGTGGGAAGGGTTGGGCTGTTTTGGGTGAGGTGTGGAACTCAGCAAGACTTACTTATCCCTGATTAAAAATCATCTGTTTCTATGTGCTGTAATATTTGAAATTTGTTTATGGAGCAATAAATTGCAAGTAACACCTTGCTTGACTTTTCACTCAACAGACAACTCTGGCAAGCCCTTTTCCATTGTATCCAAATAAAGCATATTTCCATGCCGTTACAGTATACAAATTGTGTTACGTATCCCTTCCTCTTTCACCAGACATTGCTGCAAATGCAACGGAATTGAATGTGTCCATCACACGGGACAGGACTTCAGGCTTTGGCCTCACAATCTGTGGAGGAGCGGGTCCTGAGCAGCCTGTGAGTATTGCTGATGTGAAAATTTAGAGCTAAACCTCAGTTTTCCAATTCGCTGTAATAGCCAGCTAGGCCACTAGTTGTGCTGTACCCTATACAGCCCAAGGAAAAGAGGTTAAAAAGGAGATCAAAAGAATGTTTTAAAAGAAGTGTTGAAATATTGTTAAACATGTTGTTTGATGTGTGTGTGTGTGTGTGTGTGTGTGTGTGTGTGTTTCCTTGTTCAGGTGTACATTGGAGCGATTTTGCCAGGGGGGGCAGCAGAGAGGGTTGGACAGCTTCAGGCTGGAGATGAGTTAATCTGCATTGATGGCACATCAGTCATAGGCTACTCACACAAGCAGGTGGTGGACCTCATGACCAATGCAGCCCGAAATGGACATATCATGATAACCATACGCAGGTGAGTTGGAAAAGTGTGTGTTGAGGGGTTGTCTTAAAGCAATATACCGGTGTAAGTTTAAGCATAGCCCTGCTGCACGAGCCTTCTAACAGCAATATATTTCGCATGAAATGAAAGATTTCGAACAGCACAGACCTAACGCGAACGCGAAACACTTTACATTGAGTCAATGTAACCTCAGATCTTACTTTCGGTTTCCAACAGTCAGGTCCCATTGATTCAGTGTAAAGTGCCTGTTCGCTTCTGCGTTCGCGTTCAGTCTGTGCTGTACCAAATTATTTTGTTCCACTCGCTAACTAGCGCATTTAGCAAGCTCTTCCAACAGGGCTATGTTTGAATTCACTCCGGTACTCTCCTTTAAGATAGGAAATTGGGGGCCTGTTAAGTTTTTTATACAGACGAAATAAATAAAAAAGAAATCCAATGAAATGTTTGACTGAAACCGTTTGTTATTAATAGAAATCATTTCTCTTACAATTTCATTGAAGCTATTGTTCTTTAACAGACTTTGACAGTGGATGCAAACAGAGCTCTGAAAACTCCACTCATCTGAGGGGAAGAGGAGAGCGAAGTGTAGAGCTGAAGTCTGTTTACTGTGATGTGTGATCTTGGTGCCTGTGTAGAGAGGGTGTCTGGAACCTTACACTATGTTGTTCTGAATGGGATTTGAGAGTTGACATGATGTTCAGGTTCTGGTAGCTTCTGTTAATGATACTGTCATCATTGCTGCCTACTGGACCATATTAGTTCTTGGTAGAATATTGTATTGCCTAGGTGCCTATAGTCCAAAAAAGTGCTTAGTGCAGGCTGAAATTCATGGAGCTTTTTTAACTTAAAAGCATGTGAGAGAATACCAGATTGTCTTATGCTTTGGGATTGGGATTGTCTTATGCTTTGAATAAAATATGAAAAAATAAATTACCCTTTTGTTTTCTGTCTCTTCTCCCTCTCGACATTCTAGAAAAAGGGGTCATACTATGCCTTTTTCAAGCTAATGTAGCCGTTGGTGGTCCAGACCACAGACGGGTCTCAAACCCGCCACCCCGCAAGTTACAAACTCCTGGTGCGGGAGTCAGATGCTCTAACCACTGAGCTAAAAGCCCAGGCTTCAAACTCAGCAGTTAGAAACTCCCAACGAATTGGGTTGAGATTTAGGGCAGGGCGGGGTTGGTTGTCACACAGGTACTGTAGGTTGTCAAACTTCTAATACCTCAGCCATTAAAGGGTGCTGTTCAAAACCGTTTACATAGAAATGTTCGGTATAAGTGTCAGAGGTCACCTACATTTACAGTGGAGGTGAAAGCAGCACAACCTTGATGTGAGACAACTTTTTCTGTTTTTCATTCTGCAAAAGTAAATTTTGCGGCATGCCATGTTTTTCCTCTAACTCATTACACTATGGGTTGATATTAAAGTAACTATTATGATTTTAAAGCAGGCTACACAGACAGAGCTACAATTCTGGAAGTTATTTTCTTAGCTAGGCCAATACATGTGGGCACTAGCTTCAAAAGGCGGTTGGTTGTCACGTTTTTTTTCTGTTTTTTTTTTCTGTTCTGAAAGATATGGCAGTTACTTATTCTCCATTGCACAATCAGATATGCCAATTACACTTAAATTAGGCTAATGAGATGTGTGCCATCATTGAAAACACAACATTTATAACTTAAAAAATATGTCTGCATTTTTTTTTTTTAAATTGCCCATAGTAATAACACAGGGACAACCAACCCCATAGGCCTTGCGCAAGGACCATTTGATGGCTCATATCTTTTGAACAGAATGAGTTCTAATAGATAATATGAATAGCCTACCTATGAATAGGACAACCTAAATCTTCATGCCTATTTCTTCTCATTTTGTCCAAGGCAGTCAAGCTCATGCTTACCACTTTTATGTCAAACAGGACAGGAAAAGAAAATGCAGCTAATGCTCCTCTGCTCCCATCGCTGGACTCACTCATTAAAATTTTGCTTCATGTCCCTTAATCTGATATAAATAAATAAATAACCTGCAACTATACTTAGGCTACTACTTTTATTAAGGCTAATAAAAATAAAATAAATAAATAAATAAAACTTTCACGCCATGGACGTCACTAGGATTCAGAGTCAAGGGGGGCTTAGCCCCAGAGGTGTGATATGTTGATGCGCGCGCCGAAAATTTGTAATAAATAAATTATATTATACAGTGTATATGTGTGTATATTGGCAACTATTTGTTACTTGAAGGACATTTATCAGAGTACATTTCTTAAACTAATTTCTTAGGCTATTTTTATTAACAACATTAAATCAATTCATCAGACTGGTTTGTGAAGATGTCTCCATCAATATCTCCATCAATGACTGTGGTGTAAATGAACTAGGCACTGAGCAAGATACAACAATGGTAACAACTAGCTTAGTTCAAATCCTAGGGAAATCTGATGATGCAGTCAAATATGAAAGTTTCTCAAACATTTATTCTGCAAAACGAGCATAGCCTACAATAGCTACTAAAATATATGCTAGGCTATAGCAAATAAATATGTCCATCAATGCATGTAGGACAAACTAATCTGGCATAGACTACAGGGTAATTTATATTTCATAGTTCAGTCTTTTGGAGAATATGTTGCCTAGAAATTTGCTGGATCAGACTATAGCCTACCAAACTTCAGATAAGCTCAATTTGAAGCATAGTTCGTCATCAGTTACAACAAGAAAAAAAAATGCTCTCAGTGGATGCAGGCAGAGCTGGAGAATTTACTGAGAAATGTCACATGTACTTAAAGTGGACTTTCTCGTGGACCGTTTATCATAGCAATTAGTGACTAGTACCATTGGAAAGCGTGGAGCTTACTGAATCCGATTATTACATAATCCCTCAAAAATTCTGTCAAAATGACATAAGGAACTGGACTATAATGATGAATCTCTAAGAAAAACTGTTGTAATATGTAAGGTTATATTCCCTGGGACGATTTGATTGTTCCCGTGTGGTGTGTGTCTCCCCTATCAGAGTTCTACACATTCAGCAGTAGAAAGCAGTGAGAGGATCTTTACTGAGATGATCCGCTCCATTGAGAGAAGGCGCTCTGAGATGACAGACCTTATCAGAGCTCAGGAGAAGACTGAAGGGCTGTTGAGGCAACTGGAGCAGGAGATTGCTGAGCTCAGGAAGAGAGAAGCTAAGCTGGAACAGCTTTCACACACAGATGATCACATTTATTTTCTCAAGGCAAGTTCAGTTATGATTTACAGATTATTAGGCTAATTCATTGCAAACAATATCTTGATCATTAAATATGTACTTCCAAGACTTCTTTCCTTTTATATTGAACACCACTTAACTTTTTACTAGAAATGAGATGTATCTAAATAAATGTCTTTGAAAATGGCCAATGTAATTTTATGGCCTAATGTTAGAAAATGTTAGCTACCCAAACGTATCAGATGTCTTTTTAGTAGATGTTTCTTTTTGCAGTTAAGGGTTGCAAATGTCTTTTTAGTCCTTTAGTGGGTATGCATTTTACTCTGTACAACTAACTTTATCTCTGCCGTCTTTCTGTAGACAATCGAATCAGTCTGTGTCCCTCAGTCTTTTGAATTGTGTGGGGTCACTGTTGACCAATCACTATTTCACGAGGCCGTGAAGAAATCAGTCTCCACTCTGAAAGAGCGGTTGGATCATTTCTTTGATCAAGAAATGCAGAAGCTTTCTGCAGCAGGTCAGATGTTAAAGCTTTGACTAGGCCATTGTTTCTGAATTTTCCACCTCCCCTTTCAGTTCAAGAATTGAGTTTTACTTTCCTTCAGTTAATCGAGCCGTTGTCTGTCTGATGGTAGTGTTTTCAACTTCAGGTTAGAATGTATCATTGAGAATATCAGCCACAGCATCTTGCTGTAGAATTCCGATACTTTTCCTGTTTAAAACTTCTGTAGTTACAAGGTGTACCAAGAACATTGGAAAACAAAGTGTGGCGATTTTGTGGACAGATATGGCATAGAACTATTCTGTCTTTGCACTGATCAGTGGCTTGAACCAGCTTGAACTACTTGGACTACATGATTGTTATATTATATCGGAATGAGAGTAGGCCTATACATGTAGTTGTGTGATACAGTATGCTAACCTGAAGCTGAAAACACTGTAGTTCAGTTAGTTCATCCAGCTGTTGTCTCAATTGAGTAAATTGGCAGAAGTGGTGGCATATTCCTTCAAATTTGAGATTAGGAGCTGATGAGTCCTCTTTGCTATCTGTTAAAGCTTGCAGTATGTTCGCTGAAAGAAGTGATATTCATGTTTGTTTTACATTGTTTGTAATGCTTTCTCAGTGGCTGGAGTGCAAGTCATTTTGCCTGAAGTCCATACCACAGCCGAATACTGTAAGTCAAACTAAGAGATGCAGAGTAGTGTGTCCCAGATGGTTACGCATACCTTTACACACTATGCACACTAATGCCAGAGAGGATTCAAGCGGAGCGAGAGGTGTCAACACTTGTTCAGTTCCTGGTTCTATTTTTGCAAGGGGGAGGGGGGAAAAATCCCCCTTTATGCAGACTTAAAGAATCTTTTCTTATTGTGATGTAATGATTTATGCAGACAGGAAGTATTCCAGTTTGCTCCCATTGAAATGTATTATGATGCCTTATCTTGCTCAGTATTCCATGATCTTTGCTAATGCCAAAGATCATGGAATACTGAGCAAGATCTCTGGTTACTCGCTTACTCGCATCGCTGAAAGTTAAAACTAATTTTATCTCCGTACCTGCCCACATCGCCTCGCCAGTAGCTACTCGCCTATCTTTTTACTCGCATCGCTCAAACACATTGACATTACGTTGTCCCTCGTAGCTTAGCGATGAGCGAGTAACGATGTATCTGTACGGGGCTTAAGGGGAGTCGGTCCGATTGGCTGATGGATCCGTTTCTGCGTGAATAGTTGAACATTTTTCCAACTTTTCGACTCAAGCAATGGAGCTGCTGGAACGGATGGACCCACAATGCATTTCAAGAGAGCTCCATGCAAAGTCAATGAAATCTGTTGAATGTTACGTGTGTCTTAAACAGGACTGAGTGTCTTTCTTTTCAGCAGGATGAACCAGCATGCTCGTCTGCACCTAAGAGGCCCAAAGTTTGTGCATCCCAAACGAAGAGCGTTCTCCTTGAGTGCCGCACCTTCAGAATAGGAACTCTGCGTCTAATGGCTATGGCTAAACCTGTCACTGTAAGTTCATTCTCTAAATCTAAATATCTTGCCATTTCTTAAAATGTGGAATATGGAATAATAGGTAATTTGGTCAAAAACAAGTTATTGGTCTTGTAAACTGAGAAATGCCCAGTGGTAGCAAACTGTGAAAAGTAGATGAAAATGAAAGTGTATGCATTGATTAGATCATCAACATGTTCTCATCTGCATTTTGTCCTCTCTGTTGCCTTACAGTTCTCAACTGAATACATTCAGGTTGAATTTAAAAGTGAGTTATGTTGTATGGGTTTTTAAATTGTAAAGTCATTGTTATTTTTTATTTTATTGTTTATTTTTTTTCAGTTGTTATTTTTATAAGGGGGCAATGCTGTGTACAGCATTCATAAAACCATTGGTATCATCAAGAAGAATATGTCTATGCGTGTGTTTGTATGTGTGTGTGTGTGTGTGAGTGTTTATGTG
The DNA here is from genome assembly GCA_027497455.2 of Sardinella longiceps. Taxonomy (NCBI): domain Eukaryota; kingdom Metazoa; phylum Chordata; class Actinopteri; order Clupeiformes; family Clupeidae; genus Sardinella; species Sardinella longiceps. The sequence continues at coordinate 37,018,539 of JAODXP020000019.1, read as the reverse complement.
TCTGTGTGGGTGTGTACAACAGATGCTGAGGCAAACACAATAGAGACAGTGGGTCTGCGGGCATCAGAGCTAACCCACTGCGAGTGGTGTAGTGCAAGAAAGCTGCCGGTGATCTTCTTCCAGACTAGCGTCCCAGAGTGCCAGCGCCTTCAGCAGCAGTTCAGCATGTCACAGGAGAGAGGAGAGTGGTACGACTGTAGCAGCAAAAGTAAGGACACAGGTGTTCAGTCATAGTATTGTCTACAATGATGATGGTGATTTTTTAATATACTGTATATATGTGTGTGTGTGTGTGTGTGCTGTGTGTGTGTGTGTGTCTGTGTGTGTGTGTGTGTGTGTGTGTGTGTGTGTGTGTGTGTATTAAAATACATTTAAAGTTCAGTGATATTTAGGAGACACTTGTAGTTAGAGTGGCATTCTACAATCGATGAAGGCATCAGTAATATGTTACTAACTAGTGGTTAGAAGCATGCATGTACTGTATAGTGGTTAGTAGATGCACTACTCATACTTGCTTCTAATCTCTAATCTAATCTTTGTGTAGTCAGACAAGATGTTTAATTGTCTAGATTACTAGATTACATGTTTTGTATAGTGCCTCAATACAGTACTCAATATTGTATTTTCTTCTTTTAAAAAATAGTCCTTTTATCCTTCTCTCTTACTCAGATCTCGATGAAAAGAATATTATTCTTATACTCGATAATGAACTGGCCTCAAATGACCAGATGATCCTGGATGATGTTCTTAAGCATATAGGATGCACCAACAATCTCACAGACTTCCCATCCATACTTCCCATCGAAGAAACCAACTTGCGAATATCTCAGTACGTCAAGGCCCAGAAGGAGAGGGAGAAAGCCAAGGTACAGAATAAATGAGTTGGTTATCGGTAGGAAAAAGAAAGAGCCAAGGTACAGGGCCCGGTTGCACAAAACACCTTAAGTTTTTTACCTTAAGTATGAACCTTAAGGGCTTATTTCCCCCTTACCTAAGGGATTTCCTTAAGGGAGTTGCACAGAATCACTTATGTGGGATACTTAGTTAAGGGAAAACACTAAGGGATTTGCAGCATTGAAAGAGACTTTACAGCAGAAGCGTCCTTCAGTCTCCATGGAGATGGATTGTCTGCTAGTTAGTTAGCTGCAGCCAGAGCCTACTACGTTTAGTAATGACTAGCAAATTATTAATATCAAACCTGTGTGTAAATATTATTTACAACTGGGGTAGTGAACAGTACTGTACTCTGTCTGATGGTGACAGCTAAATATGCGCACATGACGTTACTATCGTGGACAGTTACGATGCAGTGAATGGCTACAGTTAGCAAAACGTAGCCTACAACCATAGCATACAACCGGCACAATAACCATAACACACTGACGTTAGCTCGTCAGCAACCGTAATCAAACACATAAAAACTTTCTGAACTTCTTACCTTAATAATACTTGCTGAAGTAATCCCATTTCATTTAGTAGCCTCAGGTGTACTGGAAAAAGTTCGCTACTTGGATAAATATTACCTCTTGTCTGATATCAGTGTACCAATGCAGTATGTCAGCAGCAGTCTTGGTAACTGATCTGTGCCAGAATGCGTTGGCTTTTTTTGCTACAATGTAAACTACACAAAACCCTTTTGATGTGATAAGAGTAGGTCAGAATAGTAGTCGAAATGCAAGAGAAGGATTGTGTTAAGTAGAAAGTAGGTATAAACTATTTTATTTCCCTTTATTTATTGATAACTCAGCCTAATACAAAGTTAAGGGAAAGTTGAAGGTCCCTTAGATTTCTTCCCTTAATTTGTTTGCTAAGGTGCTTTGTGCAACAGTTTAAGGAATTCTTAACCAAGATAAGGAAAAACCCTTAAATTTAAGGGAAAATCTTAACTTAAGGTGTTTTGTGCAACCGGGCCCAGGATCTTAGCCTGACATAGCCCGCCCATAATACGAATGTTCATATGTATCATGGTCTGGACACGGTCCTCTTGGGCGTGTTTACATCGGTAGAGAGTCTACCGGCCAATAAGCGAAGCTGATTAGACGAGCTGTCCAATCGTTGCAAACCAGAGGTGAATGCCCTCCCCCCCGCAGTATAATCGCGTCAGGTTAAAGAACCTATGTCAGGCTAACAGGATCTATGAGTTAAATGGCATACACATCGCTAAGCAATGTGGGACAATGTACTGTAATGGCAATGTGTTTGAGCGATGCATGTTAAGTGAGAGGTGAGTGACAACTTGCAAGGGATGTGGGCAGTTACAGCGATAATATTATTTTATCTTTCAGCAATGTGAGTAAGCAAGAAACCAATGAGTTTACTAAGTTAACTAAAATGGCGAGTTACCTGGAAAATTGCAGTTTAGAGAACTAGTATTAGTATAAAACAAACTAAATTAGTGAACTGTAAACAATTTAAATGTAACAGTAAGCACAGGTGTGTGATTATAGCTTGTAATGTGTTCCTCTCTGATACTTCAATAGTGACTGATAAACAAACAGAAAACCTTGGTAGCGAGCGAGTGTTGCCCTTTTACGCTCAGTTTCCACAGGGCCAAAAGTCAGCGAATTTCGCCAGGCGAATCTTCGCTGGGGGGCGTGTACCAAGCAGAGCACTCTCTGGTCGTAGCAGGGTGTCTGGGTCGGTTGCGCCAGGTTGCTGACATTAACCTAGCAACTAAACTTAACCAGGACTTGGAATTGGGATTTACAGTGGTCTATTTACCCCTATCATGTTCGTGTAACACACACAAATGTTCGTTTTGGTTATCAAGCTCATTTGTAAACCTACAGTGTTCTACCAGCCACGATAGCACTCGTATACGATATTAAACACAATCGGGGACGATGTAGACAGAAACTATGGCCCAAGGACCCTTTAATCAAATAATATATTTTTCATGTAACTAAGTCATGGATGCCGCCATGATGTTTGCAAAATTTTGTACTCCCGCCCTTGTCTTGTCACGTAACGTTCCAAATGAACTTGATTGGTTATCGCCTGGCGAAATTCGGCAAAAGTTGAAGATTTCTCAACTTTTTTTCGCCGGCAGGGCGAAATTCGCCTCCCATTCATTTCAATGGGAGGTAGGCGAAAATTTCGCCCTGTGGAAACCGACCGTTACATGGGCCAGAATGGACAGTATTCCAAGACTACTATCTTTATACTATACATCCACTCTCACCACTGGACCAGGGCCAGTACTATATAAATACTATCAATTTGATCAATTTAGAGTAGGGCATCAAAATAGATTCGACTTTTTTCATGGATTCACAGTTTATTGTAAACAAACTTTTAGTCCAGTGACTAAATAAGAAACCTACAATCGTGCTGATCATTGACTTTCTATTTTTGTTTTCCATGAACAGATGAACCCGGAGAAAGCCGTTTGACGTGGAGAGACACTGAGCCATGAATTAAGGCCACTCCAAAGAGAGAACACAATTTTGTTAGCACACACACCCACATGGGCCTACACACGTGAAGGTGTTACTGTGGCTGTCCTGTTCCGAAATAATTTATTTAAAGAAAATTTTACTTTCATTGCAATTCAGGTACCCAATACATCTGTGAGATTTGTTTATTCAGTAGAAAATTAGTTAATTTGCAAAGTATCTGCAATATAATTTACTGTGAGTGTGAAAACAGACTCAGGGGTCAAATTTTCTGTTTTTGTTTTCGTTGTTGTTTTCTTTATCAGTTACAAGTTTCAATTTTATGTAAGTAAATTCTCCCCTCTGATGCTCAGGGACATTCTTTAGGGAGGTATACATATGATGTGTTCTTGTTATGATCTACTAAAGAAAATCTGCCAAACTCACAGTTTGTGAACGGTTGTATTACAAATAAATATTTGGAGCTACAATCTCCACTGCAGCTTTGAATTGCATTGTCATTATGTGTCCGCGTTAATGGATGGAATAATCAGTTCAACTAAAGAGTTTTCTCAAATTGTTATATTTGTGAAAGAGTTTACGTTTGCACCTGTGTGGGAGCCGATTTTACCATAAGGCCAACAAAGGCAGTTGTCTGTAATCTGTACCATATCAGCCCACTGTAAGGACCCCCATAGTCTGCCCCTCCATGGTCTTGGAGCCACCACTAACACCACTCCAGTCCATCGCATTCTGGACAGACTGAGGCTGCCGCCGGCAGCTCAAGGGTGACATTGTGAAGGAGGTCAACCAGCACAATGTGGCGACACTCAGCCACACACAGGTGGTGGAGCTGTTCAAGAAGGTGCCCACAGGGGGCGCCCTCACACTGCTGCTGCTCCAAGAGGGTGAGTGAAGTTTCATGTTTTGGTGGGAAGAGTTGGGTTGGGTTGTTTTTGGCTAAACTAACCCCAGATTAAAAAAATAATCAGTTTCTTTGTGCTTTGATATTTGCGCTTTGGTTATGGAGCAACACATTGCAAGTAACACCTTGCTTGACTTTTCACTCAACAGACACATTTGGCAAGGTCTGTCCAGTATATTTTCTGACGAGCCCAAACTAATCCACATTAAGCAAATTAATATGCCGTTTTAAACAGCATATTATTAACTGTTAAGTGTCTGATGTATTTCTTTTTCCTTCAGCCATTGCTGCAAATGCAACGCAATTAGTTGTGTTCATAAAGCGGGACAGGACTTCAGGCTTTGGCCTCACAATCCGTGGAGGAGATTTTTCCTTTGATGGCTGAGCGGCAAACATGGCTTCAGAAAGAATTCCTCACAGAAGTTGCAATTAAGGGCTGAAGAACCATTCCAGTAAGTTTTTAGAGAAAATTATTGTACAAGAGTCAAACATAAAATATACTTAAATTCTACAAACAATTTGGTCCACACAGACCTTCCTTGCGTTGCCCTTCCCTTTCTCATTCCACTCAGTTTGCCTCTAAAAGCCTCCCAAACTAATGACGATCAACACACATACAAAAAAAGTTCAGAGAGGGATTGTAAGATTATACGCAGGTGTCATGGCTCGGCTCAAAAGCCATGGCAAAAAAGGATGCAGCAAAACCAAAATTGCAAAAATAAGTAATTTATTAAATAAATAATGATAAGTCAAAAGCAATAAGAGCTCAAATACCGATGGTATGGTAGTCAGTAAAATCAGCAGTGTAGAGTTAGTGCGTGGATGTATCATGTGTGTATAGTATCATGAGGAGTGTACTGATGGGCTGCAGCCGCACCTACTGTATAGGGGCACACAATTCACCTTATGCAGCCCCGCCCCTTTTAGTCTTTTTTTCTTCCGCATTTGCCCTCCGATTGTCTTGGAACTTCCGCTAGACGCTGCCTTTCATTCAAATAAACGTAATTTTCATGAAATACCACGACCACAAAACTCCTTATTGTTGCCCTAAAAACACTGTTTTTACCGCTGAAAACATAATTTTTATCTGGCGACGAACTGTTCTAACTTTATTGATGGATATAGTGAGCACAACTTCATAGTAAGACCACTTATATTAGACCGTTAAAACACCAAATATCACAACGCTAAGTCAATGCGTTGCTAGACCGGATGTTGAATGACAATCGTCATGGCAGCGCCCATGTTTACCCGTGGAATAAGGTGAATACATAAAGACAAGACAAGTATGTAGGTGGGGTCAGCAGATCATCACACCCTTCCCATAAAAACAAGGCAAGGCAAGTTTATTTATGTAGGGCATTTCATACACAAAGGCAATTCAATGTGCTGTACAAAAATAAAAGCAAGTATAGTAATTGAATAAACGTTTCTCCCACAGCTCACACACACTCATCCTCTCCCCAGCTCTGCACACAGTGCAGCTCACACACACAATCATCCTCTCCCCAGCTAAACAAACAGTGCAGCTCACACACGCTCATCCTCTCCCTGGCTCTGCAAACAGTGCACCTAGGAAGCAAATTTTAAGAGCGCAGGGAGGAGCAGAGGAGAAAACAGTGCGAACAAGAACAGGCAGTTATGCGCCTGCCACCACGTCCCCTTGATGTGACTGATCTCTAGACATGTAAAGAGTTCAAGAAAGTGAGTGGATTATGGTATGTAAAGGCCAAAACAGGAGTACTACCACCTACATAGACATCAAAATGTTTCAAAGCTAAAACTAATGTCAAGGTTTCTTTCACCGCAACAGAGTGGTTATATTGGTAAGAATTAAAGAATTAAACTTCTTGGAAAAGAAACTGAGAGGTTTGTCTATGCCATGGTCATCTTCTTGGACCAAGACAGCCGCAGCACCCTCAAGGCTAGCGTCAACAAAGAGTTTAAATGGACGATCAAAATACGGCGCTGCCAAAATTGGCGTGTCACAAAGAAGAGTCTTAACTTAACGGCTGAAAAGCACCCTGGCAAGCAGGAGACCACACAAACGTTGGTTAGTAAGTGGGGCCACAACTATTGAGAAGTTTTTACAAAAACTCCTATAGTAGCCCACAAGGCCAAGAAAACGCATCAACTCTTTTTTTTAAGTTGTTAGAGCAGGGAACTGCTCAACAGCTCTGACCTTTGATTCAACAGGGCAGACCTGCCCCTGCCCCAGACGCAAGACATTTTGGTCCAACCATGTAGGTTTCCTTCCTTCTCTGTTCAAGGAAACCTGTATGGTTGGACAGTTTGCAGATGTTATTGCATTTCCCATCTTTAATATAAATAGTTTCACCTCCTTGTTAGCATCAGGCAAATACACTTGTTTTCTTCATGCAATCTATTTTATTACATGCGTGTTTCAAATTTACACCGCGAGTGAGTTTGTTGAAAAATGTTTTGAGCTTGTTTACCCAGAAGAGGCTAGGTCAAGCCCTGTCTTTGTCACTTGTCGTTGGTCTACTTACTCTGGTTTTGTGAAATACCTCCCAGGTGCAGCCAAGCCAAGCCAACACCTTTAGAATGTGAACCTGACGGAGGAGGTTTATTTTTATCAGGTTTGAGCATGTAACAACAATCAGTGTTTGATGGTCAAGATGTCTCCAATGAGTCCTGTTGGGCTGCAGCCGCACCTACACACAAAAGACAAAACAAGTACGTCAGCGGGGCCAGTAGACCATGATGTAGACATAGATTACAGATTACAATGGTGAATGAAGCCTTTATCATATCAGCACTAACACTGGGCGTGTAACATTCCACATCCCAAAACCACTTAAAATTCCTTATGAATTACCTTTTCAGGTTATGGCAGGAGTCCAACCCTTTTTCCCTCAACCTTGTGGTGTTTTCATGAACAGGTTTAAGCAGAACTGGGAAGCTTAGTGTTCTTTCATCCTGTTTATACAAGGCCTGATGCTTCAGCATTCTCATGAGAACATACCTTTCTTTCTTTCTTAAGTAACATTAATGAAACTGTAAGTTGAGCCAGCATTGCTGATGTTTGATGTGTTAAAGTTAATAAAAGTCCTTCCCACTCCATGTGTGGAGAACTGGGCAGGGCCCATTTCTGTTTCTCTGACCCAAGGCCACATGGCTGCACATGGGCAGTAGGGGGGGGGGGGGTTAGTCCTCTGGTAGTCCCATGTGTTGACTTTACCCACTCCGTCTAGATATCCGAGCGCCAGGCTAGAGCTGTGTGAAGCTGGCCCCCCCTCAAACCCAAAATGCTAAAATAACACTGCAGTTCGTTTGTGCTGCGTTTGTGCTGGTTTGTTCTGCAAATATTTTCGTTTGTGCTATTAACACTTTTGAGTAATTTAAAAATACATTTTCGAACATGTGACGTCACGCAGCCCCCCTCCACGTCCAAATCACTCCAAACCACTCCAAACAGTCTCTATCGGGACATGCCTGAGGCTGCCCACCCTCTTCAAACCCAAAATGCTGAAAAAACACTGTTAGTTTGTATTGAAAATGTGTTTCTAAATTACTCAAAAGCTTTAATAGCACAAACGAAAATATTTACAGCACAAACCAGCACAAACGCAGCACAAACGAACTGCAGTGTTATTTCAGCATTTTGGGATTTACAGAAGCAGAGGGACGAATAACTGCTCTGGAGGATTCTACCGGTCCAGTGGGAAGCAAAGTGAGTGCATTGGAGAAACAGGTGCTTGACTTGACCGAACACATGGATGACCTGGACAACAGGGGCCGGAGGAAGAACATTCGTGTAAGGGTGGATGACAGATAAAACAATTATCCAAACATAAAAAATGTCATATGGTGTGACTGTCCACTATGCGTGTGATTTTCCTAATTAGAATGTATATCCATACAAAGTATAAATACTTTAAAATTTTACCAGGCAAATAAAATAATTGGATGTTTTCTATAACCACAGAAAGTTTCGATGGCCATGCATAACGTCCAACTAAGTTCTAATCAAATATATTTTGTCCATAACATGGACGTCATATGGTGTGACAATATATTTTATATTTTCAACGGGCATTAATTTGGACATCATTGCCATGACAGGGACCTTGCTTAATCAGGAAGTTACAATAGCATGTCAGGAGTGATTGGCATGGTCAGGAGGTCAGGTCTGCCTTTTAGATTTTTATATAAAAAGCTCCATATCTGACAGCATCAATAGTGGCCAAAAATTGGTGTCTTATGGTGTGACATCATTTGCAATAAAAATAGTTATTTTTCACAAATCTTCTTTATGAATTCTTAGAAAGCATTGCTACCATGTGGTCAGTTGCATGCTAAATAATATCTAGCTGTATTTAGTTGTCTAATAAATTAGATGAACTGTCAAAATGTCATATGGAGTGACACTATGTCATACGGAGTGACATTGTTATTACATTGTTATTACATAGGGTCTTTGTACATGTGTTATTTTTTCAGTCACACTATATGACATTTTTGTCACACTCTATGACCAAACTGCATTTTTATATTGAAATATATGTAAAAACACGACTTCAATTTGAAAATCATATATGAAATATATTAAAAGGGAGGTTCGGTTTTTAACACATTTAGCCCCTTTTCTAGAGTGTGTAGGGTGCAATAGAACGATTGACACCAAAATTGGGATGATTGGTCCTGTTTTGAGTATACGGCTATTTCAGAACCCCCCCTTCCTGCTTCAAACAGGCTAGCTTTGTGCATGTCTGACAATGTTCCCTAAAACCACCTAAAACATTGTTATTTTCAAATATGCTACTCACCGAGTCATCAGTGCTGTTATATGGGCATGCAAAACAATTCTCGTCGTGAAAAACCATTCCTGTCGTGTTTTATTTAGCATTTTGAAAATCCTGGAACTATTTTCTCCGATATCTCACAGCCGCCTATAAACTTCCGCTGTACGCTTAGCTGTAGACTTTTCACAAGCTATGCAACTCTTCACGTTCAAACGTACAGCGGAAGTTTATAGGCGGCTGTGAGATGTCAGAGAAAATAGTTCCAGGATTTTCAAATACACGACAGGAATGGTTTTTCACGACGAGAATTGTTTTGCATGCCCATATAACAGCACTGATGACTCGGTGAGTAGCATATTTGAAAATAACAATGTTTTAGGTGGTTTTAGGGAACATTGTCAGACATGCACAAAGCTAGCCTGTCTGAAGCAGGAAGGGGGGGTTCTGAAATAGCCGTATACTCGAGACAGGACCAATCATCCAAATTTTGGTGTCGATCGTTCTATTACACCCTAGACACTCTAGAAAAGGGGCTAAATGTGTTAAAAACCGAACCTATCCTTTAAATCTGTGATAAGAATTTAGCAAAATATGATCTGTACAATTTATATTTCCCTTACCCATTTTTTCCCCCATATCACCATGTTCCACATGTAATATGCAGTTAAAAAATAGACGTTATCCGTAAAGTTCTTGTCAGTGGACTTCAAAATTCATTGTTAATGATTTTATTTTCATGAAATACCTTTTTCTGCACTGATACATATGGCGTGACACCATGTCATTTGGTGTGACATCAAATAATCATAGAAAACGTCATAAAAAAACACTTTCTAACTGACAAATCATGACAAAATCAATAGTGTAGAAAGGAAATGAATCTGGTTAGAGTTCAGACCATTCTCCTCCTTGACATAATAACTTGTCAAATGTTAAGTTTTTATCCTAAATATTCACAAGCAAATGTTGCATTTCAAAGCAAACATGATTAAAAAGAACATTGATGTAAATTAAAGAAGAAAAAATACCTAATTTTCTGTCCTGATAAAGTAGGGAAGTACCTTGCCTACTTAACAAAAAATAAGTCTGATTCCAAAGTTATTTCTTCAATCACGAACATAAATCGTGAGCAATCATTTGATAATTCGGTTATTAATGACACATTTTAAAAGTTTTATGAAAAATTGTATAGTTCAGAACTACAGGTAGATACATCAGAATTAATGAATATTTTTTTTTCTTCTCTTGATCTCCCCTCATTATCAGATGAACAGAGAAGTGCCCTTAAAGGGGTGGTTCAGAATTTTCGATGTTAAACCTCATTTCCAAGTAAGCCTGAGTGATATCTGTCATTGGACAGTCCCCCCAGGATTTCGCGGGCCTTTTTTGTGATTGTTGCGATCAAAAATGCTTGATTTCGCGGCAGGTTTTCTGAAAAGTTGCGGCAGAAGTTGCGCTGATTTTAGGCATTTTATTGCGAGAAAATTGCGGGGGCCAGGAAAAATTGCGGAAAGTTGCGTTTTTTTTTTTTTTTTTTTTTTTTTAAAGCAGTACATTTTCATGTGTTTGATGATGGTAGGTGGTTATAGCTATGCAGTGAACAATGCCATATTGCAACTATAGGTTTTCTTGTTTACCATCTAGAACTGCAGAATGCACATCATGGATGGCTGATGGCAATTATGGTTTTAGTTATCAACCCTTTATATGACTACATGCCATCCAAGTTCATCTGTAAACCAGAACAAAATATTATATTAAAAATATATATCTGAAATAGTGATGAAAGTGCTGCTTTAAAGCAAAGAAGGAGGGAGTGGTTGTTGCAAGTCATCATCTTCCGCTTCATCATATTCATCATCATAACCTTATCATATTGGGCTTGATTGATTGCACTAGTAGACTGACTAAGCATTAGTAAAACTGTGGTATACCTAATGTGAAGCCATTGCCAGGGAGCTAGCACTCTTTATATATTTAGAAGCTACAAGTGAAGTTCCACAGCAAGAAGCAAGGCATGAGCTGTACTGTTTGTCATACAATAAATAACTGTGTGGCAATCACTTGGCTGAAAAAAAAATCTGCTTAATTTTAATGCAAAAATATAAAAGCCATCTAATTAGCTTTGTGCTTCATACAAGCCAAAACAGGATTTGATATCTTAAAACATGGAAAAGATGCAGGCTAGCTTACACAAACCGAAAAAAAATGACTGCTCTGAATTCTGATAGACCTAAGAATGGGAACCAACTTAATGTGCGTTTAGTGTCCTATGACAAAGGGGGCTGGGTGAAAATCAATTTTGTCGAATTCTTCGTGGAGATAGTTCTACAGTAGCCTACATTAGCAATAACTTTCAACTCCGCTTGAATTCGTCATTTACATAACTTGTGATTTTGGAATCCACACGCGCGCGCGCACATGGAGGGAGAGGGAGAGAGAGAGACGCGCGCAACGGAAGAGAGCTCATTCAGTCCAATGCGTAATTTAAGGTAACACTTACCTCATAACATAAACGTAACGTAAATGGCAATAGCCTAAATGATCAAGAATATTGTGATTAGCGGCTGTTTTGAACAGTAATATATTTGCACCGCAAAACAAGGAGCAGGAAAAGCTCTGCACCCGTTGATCTTTCACTCGCGAATGATTGGTGATATTTCGAGAAACCTTCCAGGAAGTTGCGGGAAAGGTGTGGTGATTCCTCAAAATTGCATGGCCGCGATGAAGTGGCGGGGATTGGTTGAAGTTGCATTGAAGTTGCAAATCGCAACATCGCGAAATCCTGGAGGGTCTGATTGGAGACCGTTTTCAACTCATTTCATCCAGTCCTTCTATCAGCTGAGTTCGCTGGTGCTAGGCTAACGCAAGTGAGTGGACAGTGCTAGCCTGGCAATAAAAACAGTCTTACCCACTCTGCAGTCTCCTTTTGGCAAATACATTAATATACCAGGTCATCGGTGTTGATTAAAAAAACATCGTAAAAGAAAAACTACCCTTGAATCGCCATGATAACATTACATTTTGAGGGACTACTTTCTCAGCAGCAGCGGAATATTACCTTGCTCAGGTTAGTTGTTTGACTAATATGACGATAGACAGAGCTAACGTTAGTGGGATAAGGCAAAACAGGCTAGGTAACCGAGGTAATATCAATTCGCTGCCTTGCACACCTTGTGACAAACAGGGAACAATATAGGCAAAATATAACACTTTTCAAGGGTAGTTGTACTTCAGAGATGATTGTATCAGCTTGGACTTACACATCGATGGCCTGGCATATTAATTCACTTGCCTAAGGGAGACTGCAGAGTGGGTAACACTGTCTTTTATTGCCAGGCTAGCACAGTCCACTCACTTGCGTTAGCCTAGCACCAGCGAACTCAGCTGATAGAAGGACTGGATGAAATGAGTTGAAAACGGTCTCCAATGATAGATATCACTCAGGCTTACTTGAAAATGAGGTTTAACATCGGAAATTCTGAACCACCCCTTTAATGCTCCTATATCTAGACAGGAGGTGCTAAATGCTATTAGTGGGCTACAGTCTGGGAAGGCGCCTGGGCCTGATGGTCTAAGTAGTGAATTTTATAGAGAGTTTCAGGAGATTTTGGTTGACCCCTACTTAACATGTTAAACGACTCATTTGAAAGGGGTATCCTGCCGGTGTCCTTGAGAGAGGCCAATATTTCATTGATTCTAAAAGGACTGTACCAGAGGACCCAGAGGACTGTGCCTCCTATAGGCCTATCTCTCTTCTAAACGTAGACCTGAAAATACTCTCAAAGTTATTGGCTGGTCGGCTAGAAACTTTACTCCCTGTGCTTATTGATAGGGACCAGACTGGTTTCATTAAAGGCCGTAACTCATGCAACAATATGCGTAGATTGTTGAACACAATACCATTTTTCCATCAGCGCTCAACAAATGGTCTAGTTATTTCGTTAGATGCCAAAAAGGCATTTGACCGTGTCGAGTGGCCTTATCTTTTCCATACATTAACAAAATTTGGACTTGGGCAACAGTTCATTAGTTGGGTTAAATTGCTGTATAGTAGCCCTCTTAGTTCAGTACTTACTAATGGGCTGAGATCTTCTATTTTTTTCCATTAAGAGAGGCACTAGGCAGGGCTGCCCCTTTTCCCCTCTTTTGTTTGCTTTGGCAATAGAGCCACTAGCAGAGGCAGTTAGGACTAATCCTAACATACATGGTTTAGTAACTTTACATAGACAACACAAGATAACACTATATGCCGATGATGTCCCGCATTAAGTTTGCAACACTTTGCCTCCCTTCCATGGAGGGTGGTCTTGACCTCCCTGATATACGTAAATACCAACTGAGTGCACACCTCCACTTCATGACAGACTGGGTCCACAAAGACCTCACATCTTTGTGGTTAGACATAGAAGGCTCCATGTCCAAGCTACCGCTAGTTAATTTATTGTTCATAAGGAAGCGGAAATCTTTAATAAACATATGCCAAAATCCTATTACAATTTGTACTGTTAAGGCTTGGCATATTGTTAGAAAATTAGAGGGTAAAAGTAAATTTACATCCATGTTTACACCAATATGTGATAACTGACTTTTTGACAGGGACATTAGACCCTGCTTTTCAGTTATGGGCCAGTAAAGGGCTTTCCAGGTTATGTGATCTGATGGATAGATCTACTTTGATGTCCTTCAGTCAGTTGTCTGAGAAATATGATCTACATAAAAGGGAGTTTTTTCGTTACCTACAATTGAGAGACTTTATTAAAAAGGATACCACAATTCTCACTGACCAGAGTACGTCATGTATAGAACACCATCTTTTCTCATTAAGACTAGGTCATTCCATAGGCTTCTTCTATGGACTGCTGAAAGAGTATAGTACAGCAGGTACATTACATTTGAAGCAAACCTGGGAACGGGAACTGAATCAGGAGATTTCTGATGATGAATGGGATGAGGTATGGGGAAATGTTAGAACCCTGAATGTCTGTAATAGAGTCAAAGCAATCCAACTGAAAATTCTGCATAGGGTACACATATCTCCATCCCAGCGACATAAATTTAATGTTGATATTTCTCCTTTATGCTCTAAATGCAAAGTAGAAGTAGGCAGTCTAACTCATTGTTTATGGTCCTGCAGCAAAATACAACAGTTCTGGCACATGGTTGGACGGGAGATTAATAGAATATTATCAAAGGATTTGTTATGTGAGCCATTATACATGTTGCTTGGGATATATCAAACTGCTTCATTGTTGATAAATATGAGAAGAAGTTGTACAACATGTTGACATTTTGTGCCAGAAAATGTATCCTCTTAAACTGGATAAAAGATAAAGCTCCCACAAAAACACAATGGCATAATGTCATAATAGAATACATATCCCTTGATTACTTGACATGTATGCTGCACAACAAAGATGATACTTTTCATAGAATATGGGAGCCCTTTATGGCGTACATTGGACTGAATGTCTCAACCATATTTACAAGAGGATTCACATATACCGTCTTTAACTGCCTGTCATTTATTCATATCACTGTATAGTTTCTAGATCATCTGTCGATATACAATGTGTGAAATTTATTTATTTATTTGTATGTGTGTGTATGAGCCGAGTTGTAGTGTAGTTTTGTGTGTGTGTTATTGTGTGTTGTTTAAGAAAATGAATAAACATGTTAAAAAAAAAGACTTGATGGTTGACTTGATGACTTGGTGGTTGACTTGATGACTGATCATAAAAAGCATGTCCAACCTGCCAAACTGGACATTGCAGGAGGATTATGTAGGTGTGGAAACTGTAATTACAGTTTGTAGGTAGCCTAGGTGTAAAAGCTAAATAGCTGGCCATCAAAAGCAAGTCAAATTTGCTACAATGGGAACAATATGAAAGGAGTGTAGCGTAAAGTCTGAAAGTAGTGGAGCGGAAAGTCGTAACAAAAAAATGGAATGTATGAGGAAGTGAAATGGAGTTCATAAACAGAGAACAGAAAAAATACCATTTGGTGAACCATTTTAAACCAGAGGTCAGCAACCATTGGCACACATTCCAGAGTAGACACCCAGAGGGATTGTCAGTAGATAGCTGGCAATGGTGTGCAACTAGTTCTTAAGCATTACATAAAATTGGCCGTCTCATCTGCCGTTGAACACCCATTGTGTCATTCAAAGTGTGTCAGATGATATCTGTCTAACAACCACTGTCATTTTAAGACAGCACAAAATTACATCAATCAATTAGCATAATTATGTGTTGCTAAAAACCTGTGTGTTTGTGTAGCTGTTCGTTGAAAGAAAGTGCCATCAGGTCAATACAAGCATTTGAGTGCCAGCCAAAAATCTTAACTTGCGCTTGAAAATTTGTACTATTACACAAATCGCTAGGTAGTTTTATGAGGGGGCCCTAAATTCTAATCTTTCATGGGGCCCAAAATTTCTGGCGGCGCCCCTGGAAATGATTACCATGCGCATCAATACGAACATGTAACAATAATATTGCCACACATTAGCCTACCTTTGCATTGTGGAAACCACAGGTCTGCTGTAGCCTGGCACGCCCTCCCAGTGACCTAACACCTTCGGCGTTGCTGTTGCTGATCTGGCCAGCTGCTGATCTGAAAGGATTTCTGAGTTCCACAAAAATGTGGAACTCCTCCCCCTCGGTCAAGAACAAATCAACTTTGAGCAGCTCCAACAGCTCTCAGTCCTGTTAGCAAGCAGTTCCCTTTGCGTCACATACGCCAGAGGATAGAGTGGTGTGATTGGTTTTGCTTTGGCACAGCATTTTCTAACATTGACCAGTAGCAAACCGAGGCATTAGAGGGAGGCGGGTCAACCATACACTTTGAGAAATTACAGCGTTATAGGCTCTTGGTCAGATCAAAGTCTCGCAGAGCTTTGAAAGTCAATGCCAATCAGGCTAGGTCTGCTGACCACCAAACAGTGATGTCTGCCCTGTCAATTATAGGCTACTGGACACTTCTCAATCTGCACATACACAACAGTATTGCAAGATAACTTACAAACAGCTTAGATTTGTTGTTTTGTGTTTGGAGGGCAAGTGGGAGCATGAAATATATAATAATGTAAGCCTTACCTTTCTATAGAGGTTGTGCCATTTTGTTTGCCTATGGGCAGGCCTGTTTGATTCTGAGGGCAAGGTCCCAGTGTTGGCATAAGCCCTGAGTCTCACGAGCCATTCCTCCTCTCCCATTGTCCGGTGCTTCTTCTTCACAGATTTCATCTTAAACAATCAATACAACAATGTATAAATAGCAAAACTTATATATCCACGATCCAAGTTAAAATTCAATTTAATAATCTGCCAAACTGAGATATGTCACCCACTTCATTAACATTACTGTTAAGCCATTGTTATTAGTAGGCTATTATTTTATGCATCCACCCTCACCATATTAAAATTCGTCAACATCAAGGACAGTTATCCATTAGCTAAAATTCATCACAATTATAATTATGCTAAGATAGGCAAGGAAACAGAAGGGATGGGTGGCAGGCAAACCTGTTCTGGAAATATTTCTACTGCAGTGTTTCTCAAACTTTTTCAGACCGAGGACCACTTTGCTCAGAAAGATGTTTTTCAGGGACCACCTACCCTCGTGCCCCCTCACCAAGTTTCATGCTGCTACCCCTTACCCTTTGACCAAATCAACAGGCAATTCTAAATTGCCATTTATGTGAACTTCAAATTCAGATAGCTCGAAAGTTTTAATAGAAATTACAGGTCTGCCTCTGGTATTCATTGTACAACTTCTCTTTGGCTTTCAAATAATGTTAGTGAGAAACTGACTAAATTCATTTTTTTTTTTTTTTTTGGAAATCCCTCGCGGACCATTTGAGCTTGCTCGCGGACCACCAGTGGTCCCCGGACCACACTTTGAGAACCACTGTTCTACTGTGATAAACTCAAAATTGTTGATCTTGGATCTTGACTTGTTGTTTTTATGTCACCTTTTCTAGTGATCGAGTGCAGAGCAGAGCCACCCTTCACATACTGTAGTTAGACCACACCCGTAACCCATAAATGCACTGTCACTATAGTTCTAAACCACAGCATTACACAGACTTCAGATGTGCAGTTAGAGTTGTGAGTATAATAATAAATTATATACATTTTTGGCACACATTTTCACCATGAATGAGCTGCTCATTAACATGCAAATGAATAACAGCCATTTGTTAGTCATTATTGTGTGTGTGTGTGTGTGTATGATGCAGTTTGTTAGGACGTGTTCATGATTGCTGAATAATATTGATATCATATTTACTCAATAAAAATATTTATCGAGAGAGAAATAAGTAAATGTATACATTTTTTTTAGTAAATGCATAATTTTCAACTGGATTCTGCTTATTGTAAGCATTAAGATTAACTAACTTTACCTTTGTGATTTTAGCTGCCATGAACATTCAGAGTCTGCAGTATTGCATTGGGATTTTGTGTCTTGGATTCTTTATCACAGTGAGTGGATGTTTTTGTTTTCAAAATGTTTTGGAAATATTTACTTAACATAGTTACTGGCCGATTATAATGATGCATTAAACAAACAATTAATTGAAATCTCCACAATCAGAGAGTGATCTGACACCAAGCAGCATGACCCTACCTGTTTTTTTTTTTTTATTGTAAGCTAATCTCTAAAATTGATGCATTTACATTTATGCATTTCGCTTTTATCCAAAGCAACTTAAATTTTGCCAACTATCAATTACATAACCCTGTGGTCACACGGGAAGGCAACTGGGTAATTTGAACAAGCAACTCAGTTGCCAAGGAGGCGTGACTCGTATGAAGTTAGTTGCTACCGTTCGTTGCTAAAATATGCGTCTGGTAGCGACAACGTATATCGCCACAGATGTATTTTTGTGTTACAAAACCCATGTTTTCAGTTTTATCTTACCTCATTTGCCGCCTCGTTTTACAAAATATCAAGTCATAAGTCCTTAACTTGTTAGGTTGTCAACAGATAAATGCGATTTTTGAGTTAGCTCCGCCATGACAGGTGTCAGATCAAAATTCTTTTTGAAAGTATGCCGTCACGCATGGCTTCACTCTGATTGGCGTTTATGACGAATCGCCTGGTTAAATCGCCCAACTTTTGCAGAAAATAGCCTGCATTTCTATTTTTTCCCCGCCCACCAGGCGATCTGTTGCTCAGTTGCTCGCCGTTAATCGCTGTTGCCTACTATCATTGAAAATGAATGGGAACTAGTCTCCCAACACCAGTAATATTATCGCCCGTGTGACCAAGGGGTAAGGGCCAGTAACCCTGGAGCAACTTAAGGTTAAACGCCTTGCTCAAGGGCACAACAATGGCAGCTGGGATTCGAACCCCCAATTTCCAGGCGAGCACAATAGCCAGGTTCCACCACCACCCCTTGATGCATGATCCATGTACAAAATTTCTCCATCCGACTATGGAGAGCTGTGGACGTAAAGGGGTATAGTAAGTGACATATTGGTCAAAATTGAGTCATATATCTCCTGATATCTTCATGATCCATTTCCATTTACAAAAATATAAGTAAAATATTAGTAAAGCAGAGTGATTAAACAAAAAACAAAAGTCTGTCGTGAACACACAGCAACTATCCCGGCTAACATAGAACTTTACAAGTATAGAAATACTTAAAACAATCAGTTCCAAAAACCGTGATATTCACTCGTTCATATAATCCATTTTTTCTGAATCCTCGAAGACTGAGGAAATTAAAGGGGAAATCCTGTCAAATTTCAACAAGAGCTCTATTGCTCAAGCTACTAGAGATTAGCAAATACTGAAGACGCAAGACATTTTAGTCCAACCATATAGGTTTCCTTGAACAGAGAGTAAGCCCTGACAGTTCACCCAATGGGGCAAGTTTTCAAAACAGTTTTCAGCATCAAATCATGCACCAAATGTCACCCCAAAAGCTATGTAACATCATCAGACACATTACAACACACCTCTGTAGTGTTTATGACTACAAATGACTACAAAAGTGCTTAAAATTGTGTTTTTATGCAGTGTTTACAAAACCGTTTTGTAAACAAACAATATTGGGCTGCTTCCATAAGCTCACAGTTTTAACCACTTTTCCAGCCATTTGTTGCCATATACAATACAGTTCTGTGTTGTAATGTGTTTGATGATGTTGCATAACTTTTGGGGTGATATTTGGAGCATGTTTAAATGCTGTAAACACAGTTTTGAAAACTTGCCCCATTGGGTTAACGGTCAGGGCTTATTCTCTGTTCAAGGAAACCTATATGGTTGGACCAAAATGTCTTGCGTCTTCAGTATTGGCTAATCTCAAGTAGCTTGAGCAATAGAGCTCTTGTTGAAAATTGACAGGATTTCCCCTTTAAGTAAATAAACTTATTGCCAAATGGTAGTTTTTTAATGGTCACTTGGAGGCACAATGCAATGGCAGAGTTGTTTGTGAGTTGCCTCCAAGGATTATGGGTAGCCTAAATATCAATTTAAAATATTAATTTATGTCTTTAATGTAGCTTCTCAGATATACTGTGGGCAAGAAAATGTAAGCCAAATTTAGGCTTAGGATTATTTTTATGTCACCCCTATCATCAAAGATCATGGAATACTGAGCTTGAATCCTCTCTGCTATCATTGTGTGTTCATGTACAAGTTAGAGATGCAGCAATAGATAATTAGGCCTGAATGTTAGTATGTGGGAGTGGTCTTAGGGGTGGAGGAGCACTCACCAACCTGCCAAAAATATTTGTGTGTGTGTGTGTGTGTGTGTTTGTTTGTTTGTTTGTTTGTTTGATGACTGATGATTAAAATCTACCAACCTACCATTCCATTTTTTTCTGATTCTGATGATAAGGCAAACAACAATATTTTGGTGGCCCTAGGCTACTAGAAATATTTAAAAACTTTGCATTTATTACTTTATCTTTTTCTCTCTCTTTTGTACATACTACATAGCCAACCACATTTTACAGCCCTCCTTAAATCACTAGGTGACAATAAAACAATAGAACATAATGGAATTTCTCTTATCCATTCAAATTGCTTGGTTGTAACTGTCTGATTGAGAAAAATGTATGAAAGAGAAAAATGATAGAAAACTTGTCAACCTTGTCTGTCTCTATTCAGATCCTGTGGTTATCAATTGTTGGAAATGACACAGTTGATGAATCTATTCCCAGGCCTCTCCAACAACAGCAAAGGAAGAAATCCAACAATCTCCCCACACAGTCTCCAGTGAACTTAACAGAAAAACATGAAATCCTACAAGATGTGGTTTTTGCTCGGTTGTGGGACCAGATACAAAGAAAGATATACTGGGGTGGACCAAACCACTTGATTACTCATGTTAACATGTCAACCAGTCCTTATAATTCCATTTTTATTATTAATGATTTCAAGGACAGTTACTATGTGGGAGAGGAACTTCATGTCACCATTATTGCCAAGGATTTCAATGGTACAGAAAAAAACTACGGAGGGGATTTCTTCCAAGCAAAAGCTTATTCAAAAAAATTAAAGGTATTTTTTTATTTATTTCATACAGTCACAAACCAGAAAACCAAATTGAGAGCTAACATTTTTTTGTTGGTTGACAAGATGTTGAATTCAGTAAAATACTGTTCCCAATCTAGCATGTAACAAAGCCTGTTTCTGCAGCACAAACGAATTCCTTTATTTAATGGAATTGGTAGAAAACAGACAGTGGTATGGGGCCATTGTTCTCTAACCCTGAGAAGAAAAATGTTTATTATTTATCTTTACATCTGGGCAAGGTGCTGGACTTCGCTGGCATCTCGCAGAACCTGTTTCAGCACAGTTTTTCCGATATAGGCCTGGGTGAGGTATCTGAATACCGGTGTACAGGGAGCGCTGTATTGTCATTATAGAAAGATAAGACGATTGCAATGACGATTACAGGGTTTAGATGGAGCTAGAGAATTCTTTTTTTTTTTTCCCGAAATAACCTTTTTCATGTACTACTTCCAGAATAGCGTGACAATTCCACGAAATTTGACTTTAAAAGAGCTGTTGAATACAGCTTTAATTTATAAGTGTATCTTTCCGATGGGAGTTTGCATGTGGAATGTTTGCAACAAATGTGTTGTTGTTGCAATGAATGAGAAAATGCAGGCTAACAGCATAAACTATAGATGGCATGTCTGAAAAACTTCAGCCTATCTGTTATATGTGGCAAGGTAAGAGCATTTTTTGACATGCACATTTTAATGGACTTCTTAGCAGCAACTTGAGGTAATCCAGGTGCACCATCAGAATTCCTTTTACAGTGATGGACTTCTTCTGTAACACTTAATGATAATGGTACACTATTTAGCATTAGTTAAGCATTAAGATAAAATAAGATGAGCCTTTATTGTCTCTAGATTTGTCTTGTTATAGTCATTAACTAAAAAATTGTTACTCATTCATAAACAGAGGTAGCCTGGCGAATGCCAAACTAAAATCACAAGTGATATTTAGTCTGGGGACCTACCTATTGCATTTCTCGTAGCGGAAGCATCGTTTACAATTGTCCTTAGCCGTTTATTGGGCGCTACGAATGTCTATCATAACGTCTGTACATACCTCGGAGCCAATACCAGAGCCACCACGTGACGTAAAATGCAATCGAGGGCCGTACAAATCCCTTTTTGTTCTGCGATTGGATACCGAAAGCAAGCGAGAAAAACGGCTATGGTCACCATGCTCCTCTGCAGAGTGAAATGAAATAAACGAGCAAAGGAGCATGGGAATTCCCAGGCTAAAACAGAGGTGTCAAAAGTACACACATTCTTTACTCAAGTATAAGTATAGATACTTGTGCTTCAAAAGACTTTGGTAAAAGTTTAAGTATTGACTCAACTTTTTACTCAAGTTAAAGTGAAAAGTACAGGCTCCAAAACATACTTAAAGGAATAGTGCACCTTTTTATGAAAAATGGTTATTCACCTCCTTACTCTGAGTTACATATGTGGGTAAAAGCATTTTGGTCTCATTGTTTGTGTTTTCCTAGTATGGCATTACCAATTTCCCCCATTTTTTAGCTTTAGCTTAGCATAGGCGCTGGAATGCAAAGTTACCAGGTAGCAATTCTTTGGCAACTTTACTTTCCAGTGTCTATGCTAAGCTAAAGGTAAAATTGGGGTTGCCAGACTAGGACAACGCATGCACTGATACCTAAATGCTCTTACCCACATATGTAACTCCAGGTAAGGGAGTGAATAACCAATTTTCATAAAGAGGTGGACTATTTCTTTAAAGTATAAAAGTATAAAGTAACCTTGCGAAGACAAAGGCATTTTAAGGAAAAGCTTAATCTAACATATCACTACTGCTAGCCGAGAAGCTTCAGCATTGCAAACGTAAATTATCCAAGGCAGAGGTCTTCAACAGGGGGGTTGGGACCCCTAGGGCAGTGGTTCCCAAACTTTTTGAGCTCAAGGCACCCCTACCAACATTTTTTTTCATCCATGGCAAGTTATATTCTTGCTTTGCATCGCTCAACTGTACAACGAAATTTATATAGTACCACCAGCATTAAAGGAATGCACCAGAGTGAATTCAAGCATAGCCCTGCTGCACGAATTTCGAACAGCATTGACCTAACGCGAAAAACTTTACATTGAGTCAATTTAACTTCAGATCTTACTTCATATATAACATATATATAATAATATATATATATATGGGCAATTCCACGAAAAAGTAAACCTCACCTTAAAACTTTAAGTCTCACCTACATGGACATACAAATTCTTTCAGAAAACTTCCAATACAAAAAAGTATTGTCTCGATGTAAATATTCAACTGAGCAAGTTTCGAAAGGATATCTGTTTGTTAAAATTTTTACCCTATTCAGCTATAATGTAAGTCTATGGAGGGGCTTATAATGGGCATAAGTGGGTGATAACACACACAAAGCTGCAATGCTATCAGTTATTTTTCATTGTTATATTACTATTTCTCTTGTTACAGGTTAAAATCCACCGTTCACAATTGTTTTGTATCGTTTTGGAGGGTTTTTCCAGACGTCACGTCCATAACGTCACATCCATAACGCCATGTCTCCCAATGAAAACCAACTTTTTTTACATTTACATTTGAAATTAAGTCTTTCTCTGTCTTTACTGAGGTGTCCTGTTTGGTATGAATGTAGTAATATTTACATTTCTCTAGAAATTTCACACACTTCACAGCAAAAACTACGCTCTCTCAAAAGTTTGTCCGTTTTTCGTCACGTCCATAACGCAAATTGAAAGGCTCATATTCTTATGATGCAAATTATGATATTAATTTTTTCTGTTTGCCTGTATTCAGCCATGGAGTTTGCAGAAGAATATGAAAAAAAATTGTGAAATACTGCTAGGTTTGCGGAGGTTATCTGGCCTTTTGTTCATCAATAATGCACGAAAATGTCACGTCCATAACGCTGGAATTGCCCATATATATATATGTATAATGTGTTATATATGTTATGCTCCCCTAGTATAGTGTTGAAGACATGTTTGCAAAGTGTTCCTTCTTTCTCCCTGCATGGTAGGCTAGCGTGTTTGGAAAGGTACTGGACCACCAGAATGGCACCTACACTGCACGGTTTACCCTACCCTGGGCCGGTGAGACATCAGTGGCAGTCCGCCTGATTCACTCCAGTGAGGTTGTTCAGATCCTCAAGAGACTGCGGGAAACACCTCACCGCATTGACTTTGATGGCCTATTTGTGGGCAAGAACCGGAAAGGTGCTGTAGTGAAGGAG
The DNA here is from genome assembly GCA_027497455.2 of Sardinella longiceps. Lineage (NCBI taxonomy): Eukaryota > Metazoa > Chordata > Actinopteri > Clupeiformes > Clupeidae > Sardinella > Sardinella longiceps. The sequence continues at coordinate 36,994,728 of JAODXP020000019.1, read as the reverse complement.
AAAGCCAAATGCAACATCAAATGGGGGAGGGTGGCCCTGTCTGGCAGGGGAAAATGCTGCTGTGACTACCCAGATGTCCGTGCAGGGCTGACGTGGCACTGCCGTAGACCAAGAACTCTGCCATGCAATACCCTGATGTACTACTCTTTGGGTAGTTACAAGAACTACATCACACGCCTCGAGAATACAATCACCAAGATGTGAGCACATACTGTAAAGTTTTAATGTAGTTTGCAAAATAACTTTTTTTTTTTGGAGCATGGATTTATTTATTATATTCAAATTGGTCCTTGAGACCCCAAGTGAATTTGTATGTTTTATGATAGCCTGGCTAATAAGCCGACTGTTGACTGTCATTCAGTCCAGAACAATGGGCCTTAGCTATGCACTGGAGGATTATGTTAATAATTTTGTCATTGAACAAGTCGATGAAAAGCTTAAGTTACATGCAACAATGTAAAGGTCCCAGTGTAAAAAACCTCATCTCGTTGTCATCGCCATTTCGGACAAGATAGACGTTAATGTTAGTTTAACAAGAGCCCTTTGGACAACCACAGTACAAAAACTAGATTATAAGAGACCAATGAACTCCCAGCAAACAAAGTTACATGATGAACAACGCAGCTAGGAGATAAAGTTGGGCAGAGACGTTGGCTAGCCAAAGCTAAATCTCGCTAACGTTAACGTTAGTTAAACATCACTTTAAACTGGGTGCTGATTGGTGAAACCGTTCACAAACCGAGCTAGGTGGGTTGGGCCAGACTACGAGCTAAAATCTTTTAGCGGAAGTACGTAGGATAGCGTCGCAAGGCTAGTTTTATGATACCAAAGGGCAAAAACAATCAGTTGAAAAATTGCTCATTTTAGTACGAGCTAAAATCTTTTAGCGGAAGTACGTAGGATAGCGTCGCAAGGCTAGTTTTATGATACCAAATGGCAAAAACAATCAGTTGAAAAATTGCTCATTTTATCTAGTACTCATCAACATTGTAGTGGTGGCTCTGCGTCACTTCGGGGAGATGTAGCTGTCTCTCACTAGCTATTACCATATGCACGGAGCAACAGACTATGTTAACTATTTTATCTTCAAGGGGGAAGCTTGTTAGGGTCAAGTCCTGCATTTGTTTTGTAAAAGGATACGATAAATGCAATGGAAATGACTGTTGAATATGAAAGATCCAGGTTTTGTAACCAGAAAATGCATATTTAGTGAAATAGGATGTATGCTTTTGACTAGAGTATCATTGACAACTTTTGGCTTTTGACACCTGGAAGAACGTGTGACGTCATGGTAAATTGTCATATTCAAAATCCAATTATTCAGAACGGGTCTTTTTCTATGTCAAGAAAAAAAGGATACTGAGAAAAGACAAGAGACTGACATCCATAGCTACAAGCTACTGTAGCTGTAGTAAGTACTTTGAACTGCATGGTGCAAGAGAGCTGATTGGAATGTAGGCTAATGATCTCAACGCTAGATGGGAGTAATTCGGACACATTGTTAGTATATATTATAACATAGACTCAATGGGTCAAAATTGGCTCCTAAGAGGACAGAGTAACAAAACAACTGTTTTGCACAAAGTATACTGGTTACACCCTGAAAAAAAGGTTAGCTCAACTTGAAAATTCAAGGCAACTTACTGCACAGATTTTTTAGTTTAGTTAACCTGCAATAGACACTTAAGCTTCAGCTTTTCTGATGTATTATGTTTTTTTTATGTTCCCTTAGAAAAAATATGGACCATTGGATCAAGGGTGACTCACGTGTGATAAGAGTCCTTGCCTCTAATTCCACACTTGGTACATTTTTTTCTTCTTCTTCTGTGTATTTGTGTATTGTGCACCATGCCAATCAAAACACTCTACCCAGGAAACCCAGACAGCCATTGATTTTAGTATTGCCCACATACAGAATCAGAATCAGATTTATTGGCCAAGTATATTAATATATACAAGGAATTTGACTTTGGTATGTATTAGCCATAAATTCTGTACAAAGAGTAGAAAACTAATATACACATACTGTACAATTATTAGGCATATAATATAGACATACAGTACAGACCAAAAGTTTGGACACACCCCCTCATTCAATGTGATTCATTTATTTCCAGGGCAATTTATATTGTAGATTCTCACTAAAGGCATCAAAATTATGAATGAGCACATATGAAATTATATGCCTAACAAAAAAAGTGTGAGGTTATGACAAAATTTTGGACCTGAACCCGATCAAGATGGTTTGGGATGAGCTGGACCGCAGAGTGAAGGCAAAAGAGCCGACAAGTTCTTAGCATCTCTAGGAATGAATAACTCTTCAAGACAGTTGGAAAACCATTTCAGGTGACTACCTCTTGAAGCTCATCCAAAAAATAAAAAGAGGACAAAGCAGTTATCAAAACAAAAAAAGGATACTTAGATGAAACAAGAATATAAAACATGTTTTCAGTTATCTCGCACTTTTTTTTATTAAGTACATAATGCCACGTGTTCATTCATAAGTTTGTTTATTTTGTAGATTGTCACTGAAGGCAACAGTCATGAAAATAAAGTAAATAATTTAATGGGAAAGTGTGTCCAAACTTTTGGTCTGTACTGTAACTGTACAATAGGCTCCAATATACATGAAGGCACACCAACAATATGTATCATGATCATGTTCGATGAGGAATTGTGGAATATCTTCACGATATCTCCCTTCAGAACGCCATTCTCTTCTCTGATTGGCTGCTAGGTGGCCATTAATTCCAGATAACCGGCTACTTTGGAAGTAGTTCCAAAAAATAACTCATCTAATAACCGATTACCGTTCCATATGAATGCCTTTCAGAATGGTAACTATAACAACAATAAGCAACCTTGTAGATCTACTTTCAACTGAAAGTAGTACCCAAACCGAACAGGTTAGCTTCTTTTAAATTTGAGTTGCATATTTCTTTTACGTTTTATACGCTTCTTCAAATATAGAAGAGATAGATAGATACGGGAAATAAGCGGGATAACGACCTCCGAGGTGTCCAGTTATTCATTTATAATTGGCTTGGCGGAATAACTCCGGCGACACGCTGCGTCATGGATACTGCCATGATGTTGGCAAATTTTTTTACTCCCACCCTTGTCTTGTCACATAACGTTCTAAATGAACTTGATTGGTTATCGCCTTGCGAATATTCGACAAAAGCCCCACACAGGGCGATATTCGCCTCCCATTCATTTTCAATGGGAGGTAGGCAAAATTTTCGCTGTGTGGAAACCGGCCGTTCTGCCCACGTTTCACCACATTATAAATCATACAAGGTTTAACCATTTCCTAATTTAAATGTATGTGTTACATAAGTGGTGTGTTACTTAATTAACTTCTATGACCGGCCGTTCTGCCCACGTTTCACCACATTATAAATCATACAAGGTTTAACCATTTCCTAATTTAAATTTATGTGTTACATAACTGGTGTGTTACTTAATTAACTTCTATGATTTTGCCCCGCCCCCCCATTGCTCTTAGGCATAAAAGTGTTCTGGTGGTCGCTTCACGTCAGAGTAACTCCATGATGATTTTCAAAGAAAAAAAAAATTAAAAAATCCAATTACACAAAGGCACTGTGGTCAATTCTCTCATATCCAAATCCCCAGTTTTTTTCCAAACTGGATGGACCCACCCAGATAAATTGCACTTCCACTCATCATGTCTATCTGTCTATCTATCTATCTATCTATCTCACCTTCAGGAGTGAGAGAGTTATGTAAACCTGGCATGCCCACACCAACACCAGCAGGGTTCTACCTGCAAGACATTTGGACATCCTTTGTGTGCGCCACCCACCACTTTGACACTGGAGACAAAACAAAGTGTCTGAAGGACAAGCACATCTACATCATGGGAGACTCAACTACTAGACAGTGGTTTGATTTCATCATTGAATCTGTCCCAAGTAAGACACACACACACACACACACACACACACACACACACACACACACACACACACACACGTGTGTGCACATCTTACACATCTTTATATTTAGGATTTTTTCAGTGATGAAGGTACTGTCATAAGACTGACATGACACTGTCATTAACTATGACATGACGATGTCAAGAATCTGTCATAAATTAAATAAACCTCTCATGACTTCTGACATACTCTAACCATGACAAATACTGGGTGACATTTAATGACAGAAGTCATGACAGGTGTATAAAGTTTATGACAGATTCATGACAGTGTCATGTCATAGGTAATTACAGTGTCATGTTAGTCTTATGACGGTACCTTCAAGGTTAAATCCAGTATTTGCAAATGTAGTTATATGCTTAATAGTTCCATTGATGATTTATGCTTGCATGATAATATATTACCCCATACTTACATTACAGCTCTAAAACGAATGAATCAGCACACAAATCGCAGAAATGGGCCCCATATGGCTGTGGATGTGGAGAACAACATTGACCTGCACTACCGTTCACATGGGCTCCCCCGCAGCAGCAAAGATCGGCAGAATGTGGCAGAATTGCACTACATGAGTAACCAGATAGACGACTTGGCCGGTGGGCGGCACGTTGTTGTCATTTTCCACATTGGGGTACACTTCACCACCTTCCCCATCTACTACTTTGCCTATCGGGTGTACCAAATCCGCCGCGCTGTCATGGACCTGTTGAGACGTGCACCTGATACCAAGATCATTCTCAAGACAGCCAACACAGGGCACAAGGTGAATACTAAAATGTGTGTGTCTGTGTGTATATGTTGCCTGTGTATGACTGTATCATTCTGTGTCCTGGATCCTGGATGGTCAGCTAAGATAAACATTGAGTGAGGCAGTGTGTGTGTTTGTGTGTCGCTTTGATATGTAGTATTTCTCCTGAAGTGTATGCGTGTGTGTGTGTGTGTTTTATAGGATATCTCCCGCACTGACTGGCTAGTCATGCAGCTTGATCAAATCCTGAGAGAAACATTCCGTGATGTGGGAATCTACATCCTGGATGTGTGGCAGATGACTTCCTGTCACTATAGCAAAGAAAACATCCATCCTGGCCCAGTCATCATCAAGAATGAAGTCGACATTCTTTTCTCTTTTATCTGCCCAAGTGAGAGAGACATGTACACTGATCCCTCCACTACAATAGTCTCTGGCCCAGTCTCAATGTCTTCCGTTACTGACTCACAGACTTACACACGCAATCACACTGTTTGAAAGGAGCGTCCCATAAGTGAGCCTTGAGCAGCAAGCAAATTTTCATTTAAGTAAAAATTTTATTTTAAGTAAAATATTTAATATTTAAGTAAAATATTTTTTGTGTGTATGAATCAAGCCCCTCTAACCCTTCTGTCAGACAATGACTGCACACAGCAGTTACTTTTGTAGCAGGTTACTCCATCCAGCCATTATAGGCCTTTTATTAAATCTGCTATTAGACTGTACAACACTGCTGTTATGAAATGCTGCATTGCAATATATTAGTTTTTTTTTTCTATCAGGCATGTTAGATGTGTGTGTGTGTGTGTGTGACAAGGTTTTGTGTGCGTGTGTAAGCAATTGTCAGTGTGTGCATTCGAACGCAAAAGGTAAAGTCCATGCCAATGTATTATGAATGTTGTAATGCCCGCCTGGCTCAGGGCGAACACTACATAAAAGGGGAGACCACACGTTGCTTGAAATTAAGAAATGTATTTATTAAATAAATGAACTATGTACAAAAATCAGTGAATGTAGAATAAAGCAAGACTATAGTGAATATCAGCATAATGTAGTGAAGTGCAAAAGTCAAAAGAAAGGAACGGGGCGCCGCCTGCCCGGCTGCAGCGACAACACCCCGCAACTCTAGGACCGGCAGTCAGCAGGAGCGACAAGGAGGAAGAGGAGGAGAGAGAGAATGAAGCAGGCTCCCGGGACCCGCTTATATCCTGCCCTAATCGCTCATGCAATTAGCCCATGCCTTTCTGTAGAGCTCCCCCTGTAGGCCACACAGAAAAACAGTAGAGCCAACACATACACAGAGAAAGAAGCGTGACAAGACCCAGCACTGACCAGCTGGGGTGTCACAATGTGTATACACGATCGTCAGAGATGTATAGTAACGAAGTAGAACTACTTAAGTAGCCTACTTAAAGGGGAAATCCTGTCAAATTTCAACAAGAGCTCTATTGCTCAAGCTACTTGAGATTAGCAAATACTGAAGACGCAAGACATTTTAGTCCAACCATATAGGTTTCCTTGAACAGAGAGTAAGCCCTGACAGTTCACCCAATGGGGCAAGTTTTCAAAACTGTTTTCAGCATCTAAACATGCACCAAATGTCACCCCAAAAGCTTTGTAACATCATCAGACACATTACAACACACCTCTGTAGTGTTTTTGACTACAAATGTCTAACAAAGTGCTTAAAATTGTGTTTTTATGCAGTGTTTACAAAACCGTTTTGTAAACAAACAATATTGGGCTGATTGCATAAGCTCACAGTTTTAACCACTTTCCCAGCCATTTGTTGCCATACACAATACAGTTATGTGGTGTAATGTGTCTGATGATGTTGCATAACTTTTGGGGTGATATTTGGAGCATGTTTAAATGCTGTAAACACAGTTTTGAAAACTTGCCCCATTGGGTTAACTGTCAGGGCTTATTCTCTGTTCAAGGAAACCTATATGGTTGGACCAAAATGTCTTGCGTCTTCAGTATTGACTAATCTCAAGTAGCTTGAGCAATAGAGCTCTTGTTGAAATTTGACAGGATTTCCCCTTTAAGTACTAAAATGCAGTATCTGTACTTTACTGGAGTATTCTTTTTTTCTCCTACTTCCACTTTTACTTCACTACATTTTTTTTTTATGAATTTAATACTTCTAATTCGTTACATTTTTGATGTGCTGATTAGTTACTCGTTACTTTTATAAAAAATGTTATCACATCCAATGATAGCCTATCAATGCAGACGAGAGCATCACCAGGTTTTCATAATCATTATTGGACGATTCAAGCGGTATGCGAGATCTCATGCTCCTCTTCGACCCTTCGGAGTAGGCCTACTGAATGCGGTCAATTGGGAACGATTAGTAAGGGTCAGTCTACTGCTCCATTTCGAGATAGAAGTACACCAAGTTCTTTAACTTTGAATGATTATAGTGAGGGGAATGGTGGTGACCATCCCTGGCCCAGTGGCCCTACTTAGAGTCCATGGTCAAACAGACTATTTCAGCCAAATAAATATGAAACAATATGATATTCAAACTTTTGACTGCTTTCTTTAATATACACAGTACTTCTACTTTTACTTTCAGTACTTGTGTAGCAATTTTTTTAAATACTTTTACTTGCAATACTTAAGTACAAAACATTTTGAATACTTTAGTGCTTCCACTTAAGTATGATGTTTAGAGACCACTTCTACTTCCACTCAAGTAATTTTTTTGATATGGTACTTTTACTTCTACTCCACTCCTCTACTCCAGTACTTTATACAACTCTGACGATCGTCCATGTATGCATTTGTGTGTAGTGTAAACCGTCCTCGATAGAGGGTTCCTATGTGGTCACTCCATGACCGTCACAAAGTACACTGAACTAAATTGAACTAGAAACTTGGCAGAGATGACAACTTTAAAATACTCTGTAGCGGAAAGACATGTACAGCCTGTGGTCATTCTCTCTGTAACATCTGGCAGCATGTAGAGGGTGGTGATCCAACAAGTCTTTAACATCCACAAATATTAGGCTTTTAGTGGGGAGCACCACAGATTTATATAGACTCCCTAGATGAAGGGGGTGGCATAGTTCAGCGGGCTAGTGCGTCATATTGCAGGTCATTTACCGATCCTTACCCTCTCTCCCACTCACCTCCAGCCTAGTAAACCAGCGCCACCCACTGGACGCCAAAATGTTTTGTATTTTGTATTTTTATTTGTTTTTGAATCAAAGCGGGCAGGGTTTTGAGGGAGAAACGACACAGCGTTGGCCTATACCAGGGGTCGGCAACCCAAAATGTTCAAAGAGCCATATTGGCCCAAAAAAACAAAAACCACACCTGTCTGGAGCCGCAAAAGTCTAAAAGCCTTATAAAAGGCAACATAGACTGTCAATACATAAGCTGTATGTCTACTATTAAAATGACTAAGTAGGCTACAAATACAAAATAAACATTCATGATTAAATGTTTATTTTCCCCGGAGCGCATCCTTGAGAGAATTACGCACCACGTGACTACTGATGTAGGCCCACGATAGGCCTATTGCTGCTTCAAGTTTAGCCTAACTCCCATTACAATATTATAATGTTTCGGTTTTTGTTGCACTGGTTTTAGGTCTCAAGAACAAAAAAGTGCATAGCCTCATGGTATTTTCAGCCCGTGTGGAAATTAAATGTTCTCTTCAACGTCAATAACAATAGAACTTACTGTTAAATAACAATCAACAGAGCGCAAAAAATAGCAGCCTGTCGTTAAAAGGCAGCTTGCAATTATAAAAATAAAACGGTAAGTCAAATGGCAAGTTAAGTAGCCTAAGTCAGTGCAAATGAGAAAAATAAATAAAACAATCTTTTAATTCTCTCCCTTACTTATCGTCAGAGATTAAATAAATTACAATCGCAAAGGAGTAACGCGGTTTGCGATTAAAAAGCAGCTGGCTTAAAAATTCATTAGTCAGTCGAAAATAAGACAGATAAACTTTGATTTCTGTGCATTATCCTCGTCTCATAAGTTCGCAAATGCCACGAAGTCTGTGCAACTGTCAAATGCAGAAGCATCCTTCTCTTCCCCTTCAGCTACAGACACGTAGGCTACATCATCGGACCTTGCACCTTGCAAATAATCACTGTTGAGTGTGTGATCGTGATGGGCGTATTTGAACTCTCTCAGGGATGAGAAGTGGGAGAGCGTGCCTCGCTCTATCCCTGACTGTCAGCTTGCGCTCGAATGATAAAAACGGCTTCCAGCGTTTGAAGCGCAAACTTCTTATATATCAAATAAAATGAAATATATTTACAACTACATACATTTTTACAACATAAGAATGTTTGTGTCATGATTACCCCCTAAGAAACCATATTTAAAAAAATAAAAAAAAATAAATTATTTTTCCATTTTCACACATTTTTGCAAAACCTCCATTGAGCCATTAGGGGTGTGCTAAAGAGCCGCGTGCGGCTCAAGAGCCGCGGGTTGCCGACCCCTGGCCTATACGAACAGACATGGTTTGAAAGACAACGGGTTGTGCTCATGAACGATCTCCCGTTGTATCCATTCATCGGGGCCAGACTAAATTAGACATCCAATCTCATATTTAGGCTGGTCAGGCTAACTCATTTCCTGTCACACTCTTCACTGTCCTATCGAATTAAAGGCATAAAAAGCCCTAAAAAATATGTAAAAATAGAATCCCTAGATGAATCCAACAGGGTCGTATGGCGGCCATCTTGCAAAAGGCAGCATGCTCACTGGCAACATTGTGCAGATAGGAAAACATGTAATTTTCATTTAGCCATAGATCGCTCAATTCTCAACCGATTTTCACATTGATTCGTTCATTATCAACGCCAAAGACATATGTATGATACTACATACTTATGAATAATTATGTCACATTAATACGATTGTAATAATATTCAACATAGACAACGCAATTTCCCTTAAAGGAATACTCCACCTTCTTATGAAAATTGGTTATTCACCCTCTTACCTAGAGATACATATGTGGGTAAAAGCATTTTGGTCTTGGTGCATGCGTTCTCCTAGCCTGACAATCCAAAATATTGTGTCATTTTAGCTTAGCATAGGTGCTGGGATGTAAAGTAGCCAGATAGCAACTCCTTGGCTACATTACATTCCAGAGACTATGTTAAGCTAAAACAGAAATTTGGGTTGCCAGATTACGCATGTACTGAGACAAAACTGAGACAAAAATGCTTTTACCCACATAATGTAACTTCAAGGAAGAGGTTGAATGACCAACTTTCATAAAAAGTTGGAATATTCCTTTAAAATTACAGCATACATTAAAGAGGCCTATAGTATTGGCTACTTACCATTGCCTACTTGTAAATAATTGAGACACTGAGGAAGAACCATTCATACTTACCACTGGCTACTTCTGAATTGGCAATTCCCAAGTAATTGAGGTATTAAAAAAAGAACCATAAAAGTCCAAGTAAATCTTTTAATATGCCTTTAAAGATGGTATTAAACCAGTCAGAAACCAGATTTAATTAGATTATGAAGGCACTTTCCAAATATTTAAAACCTGAATGTTTGGACAGAGGTGTAACACAGACAGACTGTTTTTTTCTTCTTTACAAAAAAAATGACATTTTTATTACATGTAGGCAGCCAAGTAGTGTTGCCACATGTACTCTGTTTCCCGGGATTGTCCCGTTTTTTTGTGCGTCTGTCCTGGAAAACTGATAATTCTTCCCGGGACGCATATTGTCCCGGTTTTTTGTGAAAATGTTCTTCTTCACATATTCATTAGTTTCACCTCTGAACAAACCTAGCCTATATAATTCTACTGTTCTACTGTAGTGTTCCCTGTCACTATTTTAGATTGGCCAAGTCTTGCCGTGGGATGCTGTAGGCGCACGCTTGCTTTTATGTGATTGGTTATTTGCGGACATGCCAAGACTCTGTGCGAATCTCTGGGAGTCTCCTGCATTTAATGGAGCGAGTGATCGTGAGTTACAGGACAGCCTGTGTAGGCCTTACTGGTAGCATTCATTAGTCACGCAAAATTGGAGAATAGGTAGGCCTACCTTTTCAATTTTATGAATAGGTGGACTATATGACCATAAATTACCTGACTGTCAGATTTGTCATTGTGATCGACCACTGTGGGACTCACTGAACTAGAACAAGCAAATAATTCTCTTCCTCAGACTGTAATTCAAACCATGTTCACAAAAAGCATGGAGGTTTGAGTAGGAGTAAGTTTCTTTGTATTATTGTTATGCATTTTAGCGATCTCCTTGCGTATTTTCCGACAGTTGTGAAACAACACAGAACGTCTTAAAAAATATTCCTCAGCGCGTAAAATCGCCCAAACCTGTTAGGTCTAGCCTGAAAGTTTCAGTGGTCAGCCTGATTCAATCGTGAACGAAGTGGCCATCTCAGAAAAAAAGATCAAGATCAGGCTACCTACAAAGGGAATTAGCCGACAGCAGCTTGAAACAGTGCAGAGAAAGCCATTGCGCAAGCATCTTAAGGTGCCTACACATGAACAGCTTCAAAACGCTTGTGACGCGCGTTGGGTAGCGAATTTTCTATGAAGAAGCGTCAAAAGCTGCTGCTTCGGTCTTGGCGTCGTGTTGTGGCCGGCGTTGGCGTTTTTAACGCGGCGCTCAAAGTTCAACATGGTTGAACTTCGACCCTTTTGACGCTGACCTTTCGGCGTTGAAGTAGTGTTTTTAGCATAAATAAACCAGCAGGCTATTTCATCCATGTTACAGCTCTCCTAACCTCCGGTATATTAGTCAAATGTAGAATTAACATTTTGGATCAAGCGTCGCGTTAAGGGCGAGCTGAGCTTTTCAACGGTGGTCATGTGAAGGCCCCTTTAGGGCCCGAGCACCGAGGTAGGCGACATGTGCGTTGGCCTGATTTTCCACTTCTTATTATTTTTTTATCTTTTTGTCTTTTCATTAGCCTATTCATAGATTTTCATAGCATTAGTTAATCTTTACAGCACAGTCATGCAAAGGCCATAATTATAGGCCTTTTTCTTTTGTATTTTACAATTGCTAACACTTTTACCATGAATGTTGTCACTGCTGTCCACGTCGCTGCTGTCTTTTGCTGTCTTTTGACCCCCCCCCCCAAAAAACAAACAAAACCAAAACAAAAAAAAAAAACATGTCTGGGTGTCCCGGATTTTCACAATTCAAATGTGGCAACCCTACAGCCAAGTAATACAGAAACAACAGTGACTTAATGAATGAATAATATGAACTCAGAATTCATGAATAAATAAATACTTTTTAGCATTTAGATAATTTTCTTGAGGAAAGCTGTGCATGCAGTGCTATAAAGGGCACTAGATGCCAGAGGCTTTTCTCTCTCTCTTTTTTATTACATGTAGCCAAGCAATACGCAAACACATACTAACAAAACAGGGTTTTGGGTCTTGGGTTTTGGGCTGCAGGGTGTCTGGGTCGGTTGCGCCGGGTTGCTCACATTAACCTAGCAGCTAAACTTAACCAGGACTTGGAATTGGGATTTACAGTGGTTTATTTACCCCTATCATGTTCGTGTAACACACACAAATGTTCGTTTTGGTTTTATTTTATTGTCAACGGTAATTTGTGTCACACAAGTCAATATTGACTGATATCAGTGTGTTAACACGGCTAATCGTTAGCTAGTTGTTAGCATTGAGCTAACTGAAGTTATTAAGCTCATTTGTAAACATACAGTGTTCTACCAGCCACGATAGCACTCGTATACAATATTAAACAGAATCGGAGACGATGTAGACAGAAACTATGGCCCAAGGACCCTTTAATCAAGTCAGGGATGCCGCCATGATGTTTACAAAATGTTGTACTCCCGCCCTTATCTTGTCACGTAACGTTCCAAATGAACTTGATTGGTTATCGCCTGGCGAAATTCACCAAAAGTTGAAGATTTCTCAACTTTTTTCGCCGGTCTTGGTGAATTCGCCACTCGCAGGGCAAAATTCGCCTCCAATTCATTTCAATGGGAGGTAGGCAAAATTTTTGCCCTGTGGAAACCGACCGTACTACGAATCAATGAATGCATAAATAAATACATGTGAAAATTTATATAGTTTATATAATAATTGACAGGGTTCGTACACCTTTTTCAATATGAAATTCAAGCACTTTTCAAGCACATTCATGGTCAATTTTCAAACTTTCCCAGCACCTATATTTCACTAGCCTGGCGAACGGCAAACTAAAATCACAAGTGATATTTAGTCTAGAGACCCATCTGTTGCTTTTCTCGGAAGCAGAAGCGTTGTTTACCGTTGTCCAGAGCCGTTTATTGGGCGCTACGAATGTTTATCATAGCGTTTGTACATAGCTCAGAGCCAATACCAGAGCCACCACGTGACGTAAAATGCAATCGAGGGCCGTGCCAGTCCCTTTTTGTTCTGTGATTGGATACTGAAAGCAGGCAAGAAAATTGGCCATGGTCACCATACTGCTTTGCAGAGTGAAATGAAATAAGTGTCACAGGTGGACTTAGTCCTTCCTGGTTCCAAACACGCATTTGTCATTAGAGCCTTATTTGTGCAGATTTGATGTATTATTGTGTTTGCTGTGTGAACATCATTTTTACTGAATTGTGGTGGGTTTTTACTGTGTGATTTCAATGTGTGCATAATCTTTGTAGTGGATTTTACAGCCATTGTCTTTCTGCTCTATTTGACTGCTGCTTTTGGACCAACCTGGCAATCCACTTCCTGTTTCCCTAAAATGCCCATATTTGGAGTGCCCCTCTTCCCCCTGCCTTGTTGGCTTGACTGTTTGATTGGAACTTGTTGAGTTGCTCCGCCTATTTGTCCATATTTGGTCAGAACTTCCTGTGAAAGACTAATGAGTGAATGAGAACAGATTATGGCATCTGCTTGACTGGTTATGGTTGCAATTAGTAGCTGATGACCTAATGACTGGCCACGCCCTGGTAACAGGGTATAAAAAGCCAGTCTTTGTGAGGAACTGGGAGCTGCTGGATCGAGAACACCCTTGCTGTCTGCCCGCTGCTGCCCTGCTTGCTGTTTGCCGCCGCTGCTTGTACAACGCACTCAATTTTCTCCTTAAAGGGCCGTATTTGTTTGCTACCTGGGCGTGAGTGTTTTTGTCACTATTTTTCTCCTGTGGTGCCTAAGTGTTTGTGTTTCACTCCAAATCCAGAGGCCCAGGCTCCAGCCCCCCTGTTGAACGTCGGTGTGTTCTACTCCACTCAACGCTCGCTACTGCAGCTTAAAGGGCCGTAACTAACTCTCTGCTTCCGAACGTCTGTTTGTGCTGTATGCTTTCTGTGGAGCATCTAGTCACTCTTGGGTTTCTCTCCAGCTTCCTGCTTGTTGTGTGGTCTCCGGAGTTGGCGCCGTCCTGAGGACTGTGTGACTACACGTGAACCTCTCAACGCTCGCTACTGCTGCCTGAAGGGCCGTAACTATACAGACTCAACCCAGTATTGTGTGCCTGTGCTCCCTGCTTCTGTGGTCTTAGAGTGCTCATGTCTGGTGTTTCCTTTTAGCCTCCGGCCAACCTGTTGTGTATCCCAGACTGCTCCTGAAGACTGCCCGGACCCCGTGCTTTCTTCCCACGCCTACTGCTGCTTGAAGAACCGTAACTACCGCTGCTGGTCTGACGACTACCGATGCCCCCGTGCCGAACGTGACCCCTTCCACTGCTCTGAAGGACTGTCTGAGACGAGCAACTTTAGTTGAGCCTTTGGCTTAAAGAGACTGGCACCTTGGACTATTCTCTTTTAATGATTGCAGTCACTTTTATATGTTAGTTTATAGACTAAAATAAAATATATTGGTTTTGCATAAATTTGGCTGTCTGTTGGCTTTCTGCTGCTGGGACCTGACGTTGCTTATTCAAGTGTTGGCCACTAGGTGACATAAGCGCACAAAGGAGCATGGGAACTCCCATGCCAATACTTCACGCATATCTGGCAAGTTTGTTTATAGTGATGGAGCTAAATAGGCAACTGCTCAAATGTTTGCCAAAGATCAGAGGGCCAGAAACTATCTGACCATCATCCTAACGCGCAGGCACAACCTCCATTGTGCTTTGCTTGATGTAGCTGCTTACAGTATTAAGCATACTGGCGAAGCATACTGTACTACAGAGCATGGGGTCACAACTTTGCATGTAACAATGAGCAACACCAATTTTTACAGCTCCGTTTGTCACCTAAAAGAAAACCAAGACTAGATACTACAAAAGAAATTAATCATACAGCCTTGTCATACAGTCCATAGTTTATAATCTTTTTTCTGTCTAATACAATGTAGCCAACACATCCTAGGTCAAATAATCCTACAAATTTATAAAACTTCTGCAAGAAGTGGATGGATACAGAGACTAAATACTTTTTACCACAAATAGCCCATGCTCTAAGAAAACTCAAATTAGTAGGCTATATCAATCTCCAAATTGAAATTAGCCTATAGGTGCACTGTTTCATAGGCTATATCTGCCACTGCCACTCAAAAAATTGTCTTGTCAAAGCTACAGTTCTCTGAACACTTTCCATGAGAAATCAGTCACTAGCACTCACTTAAGATGATTGATTGGTCTAACTACTTCCCACATTAACCATCCTGCTATATATGCCATTCTCAGATAGGTCTAAAGAATAACACATCTGATTTATTATTTAGCAGTGGGCAAGACTTAGCCAACTATTGTCAATGAGTGATTGTCAAAACTGAAGGCCATAGGCTTACAAGAGAAACGCGACTTTTTTTCATTATTCACTTTGAGTAACGTTATCGCGTGGTCGTATGCGCACTCCACCGACTGGAGTGCGGCGCGCGCACACATGCTATTTCAACGCACCAAACATTTTCTACGAAAATGGTCTACTCACACAATCAAACGCTTTCAGTAACAGGGGCTAGGCCTATAAATAGGCACACTGTGCTGTAGAAGTTGGCTCCACTAAGCTACATGTTTGAAAAATTGTTAAGGGTAGTCTCCGTTACAGACATGTTATTGTTGATTAGTGCAAATAGGCTACAGACGCATTATCTCAGCCAACGCTGACCTAGCGATCTCAATATTCATATAAACAGCCTGCATTTGGTTGTATACATGTATGATTCTTATCTAGCCTACATTAATGATGAAAAAAGGAGTGCTAGTGGCACTCCATGTCAAGTTGTTAACTTACCACTAACATTCAGTAACATTGACGCGCACCATCACAAGCCTACTCGCAACTTTTGAAGGGGCGTGTTCATGGTCACTCGGACTCTGATCAGAACCAAAAAGTGGAACACTTTTCATACGATCATCATTTTATTCAATTATTTATAACGACTATTAAGTGATCATTTGTGCAGAACAAATGGATTTACAATTTCAAGCATTATCAAGGATTGTGGCAAAATCCAAGCACATTCCAAACCTTGAAAACACCACATTAAAATCCAAGCATTTTCAAAGTTTTTAAGTACCCGTACGAACCCTGAATTGATCACTTCCTTAGAGGGAGGCAAGTGAGCGCTGGAGACAAGAATGGGGCAAGTGAGCATAGATATCATATAATAATAAGTGAGAGTTAGAGACCAGAGAGGGATGCACTCTAGATACAGTGTTGCCAGACTGGAAATGTCCAAGTATCGTACCAAAACCTCAAAATTAACGTTTTTTGACAAAAATGATCGTACACGAACCAAAGGCATAAAATATGCCTATTTTCCAACCATTTTATTTTCCAAATAATAATACAGCCACTTTTAAACAAGCTGTGTAGGCCTACAGTCGCACTAACTGGAGAAAGTCTTGCTACTTAGGGCCTAACATTTTAACGTGCCAAAGCTGACAGTCCACATTTTGAACTGGACCATAATAGATAGGCCTAAACTATGGTACAAAAAAAAAGAATGCTTTATTGTCATTTCCTTGGACATGTTTTAGCCATCCTCCAAAACTGGGGTCTTTTTCCCACTCTGTCCGATAAGTTTGTGGCCTGTGCTTACTTTTTCGCTGTTCCTCAGACTCGGCTCCACTGTCCTCTCTTTCCCTTTAACTCATGTTTAGCACTCTTCTACTTTGTTTATTTAAACTGAAAGTGAAACTGTAGTGTAGTGGTGATGGGCGAGTGATGCCGTGCGGTGCCTGTGTGTGTGTGTGTGTGTGTGTGTGTGTGTGTGTGCGTACAGGCAAGCGGGCCTGCGAAATGATTCTCAAGGGTCAGAGAGAGAAGCGGTAGGATGTTTGGACGAACGACTGAAAAGTCTGAAATTATCGTACATTACCCATTTTATTTCATTATTGATTGTACATCGTACAGAGGTCAAAATTATGGTACAAATACGATAATTATCGTACATCTGGCAACACTGACCAGATACCAAAGTGAGCCTTGAGGTTTGATCAACCACTGATTGTTTTAAATTGTGCTATGTAAATAAACATGACTATAGAGTATGACGGTCAATTTAAGCCGTATGCGGAAGTCTGGTTCCCGGAAGTGACTCCCTTTAATTTTGCCATAGGCGTTTTGAAAGGCCTGGTTCGAATAGGGTTCTAATTGTCCACTGTGTCTAACCAGCTACGGGGTACATGATAAGCATCTAATCTTTCGAGTCGAGTGAAAAAACAACCGAAAATACAAAAACCATAAGACTCGCTGTTGTGTCCCTTTCGTTACCCCTCAGTGCAAAAAATACACTACCCACAAGCCACTACTTGCCCTATTCCAGCTGACGCCTTTAACAGTCTTTTGATATCTGCTCAGGTCAATGAAAGCCACGCGCTCGTGCTCTGTCATCTAATTGTAGTATTTTTGTCAATACCTGCTCTTTTGTAAATAATTTTGCATCAGATGCCAATGAAGATGCCAAATGACCATACACAACTCTTTATTCAACGTTATTTATGTGTACCATTCGCTTGACGTTACCATTAGCCTTACTGGTAAGGTGTAGTTGTTAGCAATTTCCTCCAGGTCAAGCCTGGTAACGTTACATTAGCAAGGTACGTTAGCCAGTTAGCAATAGCTTGTTAGCTAGGGACTAGGAAAACTAGACTTTCATTAAGATGCTGTGTAACTGCGAGCAAAAATGTATCTCCCTGCCTGCTCACTCCTCTTTATGGTCAGAGCATTGGGTTTTGTTAAACCAAGCACGTCGTAATCTCTGAATGTGATGTCAGAAATAAAGTTTCAAGATCTTTGGGCTCCTTCCTCTTAGCCATGAGCTAAATGCTTTGCTAGCAAAACTCACCACAACTTTGTAAGTCTTGTCCTTCATGCTAGCCTTGACAGAAGGCAGGGGAGCGTGTCTATGTTCCCACAGCTCTGTGTTCCCACAACTCTATGTTCCCACAGCCCTATATTCCCATAGCTCTATGTTCCCACAGCTCTATGTCCCCACAGCCCTATATTATCACATTTCTAAGAGTTTTATTTTCTTTCTTTCTTCAGTCAGGTATAGTCCCACATTTCTACCCCTGCCTGGTAGACCCCTTATGTAAGTCAAAGCAAGATTCGATCTTTGGTATTATTTGCCCTCAATGGTGCCTAGGTGGTGGGGTTAGGTTTAGGGTAAGGGTAGGGTTCTTTTATGTTGTGCTGCCTAGATTTATATTGCAATGAAAACGATCTTCATCCACTCTCGTTTTCAGAATGCTTTGCATCCACATTCCACAATGATTTTATATTCATCCACCTCAGCAATCATTTTTGAAATCGACCACAGCAATCATTTTTGGAATCATTTTCATTTTCAGAATCTTCCATTCTAATGTGAACGGAAAGGCTAACTGGATAAATATTACCTGTGTTGGTGTGAACATGCCCTTATCGGAACATATTGCTGTGGGAAAATAGGGTCTAATTTAAAAAAAATCTTTGTAATGTGAGAGCATGGGGCTGTGGGAACATAGGGCCCAATTTTCCAAATTTCCTAAGAAATGTGGGAACATAGGGTTGTGGAACATAGGGCCTAATTTCCAAAACATCTGTGAAAAATAAAAATTCCTAACAAATGTGGGAACATTGAGCTGTGGGAACATAGGGTTTTGGGAACATAGAGCTGACCCCGAAGCCACAAGCTACCCCTGTACCACAGAAAAATGCCTCTGTTTAAAATATTGGCTTTATTGTACTTTTCTTTAGCAGTAGCCCACCATGAACCTTTGTATGTTTCACAAATGAAGACACCGATGGTTCAAAGTCAGAAATATAATTTATTTTGAAATATGAAATATATAACATTACAAGGCAAACAAGTCATACATTTTCAGCACCTTGGGCTAAGTGATGTTTTGGCTTGTCCGTCCTGCAGCGTGCGTCAGCATCAGTGATATTAAAGCCTAAATTTGAACACCATCCCTAAACAAAACAAATAAAGCAAAAGGGCAAAGTAAGACACATATAATGTAACACCAACAAATGTCAAGGGTTGTCATATAATCATTTCTACTATGAGAAAACAAACATGAATCTCAGCTGCTCATAAAAGCTACTATGCTGTATATTACCACATTATTACCACATATCGTAAACTTACTTTTCATAACGGAGTCATCCGAGTCGTGGGAATGTCTGAATTTCTTAACACAGCGCCTAAACAAAATAAATAAAGCAGCAAGAGGAAACAGGCTAAACGAACCACAACAGGCTATCATAATGATATTTCACTATTGTGATGCATCATCTTAACTATGGCGAGTTAGCAGCTAACACATCGTTTGAAATTAGCAGCTAACACATTGTTTGAAACTTGGATATCGATACGTAGTGTTGCCACATGTACTCTATTTCCCGGGATTGTCCCGTTTTTTGTGCGTCTGTCCTGGGAAACTGATAATTCTTCCCGGGATGCATATTGTCCCGTTTTTTTGTGAAAATGTTCTTCTTCACATATTCATTACTTACACCTCTGAACAAACAGTATATAAATCTACTGTTCTAGGCCTACTGTAGTGTTCCCTGTCACTATTTTAGATTGGCCAAGTCTTGCCGTGGGTTGCTGTATAGGCGCATGCTTATGTGATTGGTTATTTGCGGACATGCCAAGACTCTGTGCCTCTGGGAGTCTCCTGCCTAATGGAGCGAGTGATCGTGAGTTACAGGACAGGACAGTCTGTGTAGGCCTCACTGGTAGCATTCAATAGTCACAAAAAATTGGAGAATAGGTACCTTTTCAATTTTATGAATAGGCGGACTATGACCATAAATAGGCTAGATTACCTCAGATTTGTCATTGTGATTGACCACTGTGGGACTAGAACTAGAATAAGCAAAAAAAATATTTCTCTTCCTCAGACTGTAATTCAAACCATGTTCACGAAAAGCATAAAGGTTTGAGTAGGTTTGAGTATTATTGTTATACATTTTAGCGATCTCCTTGCGCATTTTCCGACAGTTGTGAAACAACACAGAACGTCCTAAAAATATTCCTCAGCGCGTAAAATCGCCTAAACCTGTTAGGTCTACCCTGAAAGTTTAAGTGCTCAGCCTGATTCAATCATGAACGAAGTGGCCATCTCAGAAAAAAAGATCAAGATCAGGCTACCTACAAGGGAATAGTTGACTGCAGCTTGAAACAGTGCAGAGAAAGCCATTGCGCAAGCATCGTAGGGCCCGAGCACCGAGGTAGGCGACATATGAGTTGGCCTGATTTTCTTCTTCTTCTTCTTCTTCTTCTTCTTCTTCTTCTTCTTTTTTTTTTTAATTAATCTTTTCATTAGCCTATTCATAGATTTTCTATGCATTAATTAAACTTTACAGCACAGTCATGCAAAGGCCATAATTGTAGCCTTCTTGTTTTGTATTTTACAATTGCTAACACTTTTACCATGAATGTTGTCACTGTTGTCCATGTCACTGCTGTCCTTTGACTAACCCTTTTTTTTGTAATGGGTGTCGCTCCTACCATTAGACTAGACTTGGGCCTACTATATTTGACAGTAGCCTAGCCCTCGGTCTATTCTGACATACTGGTGTTAGGCCTATGATGGCCTACGACCCCCCCCCCCCCCCCGAGGAAAAAAAAAAAAACACGGCTGGGTGTCCCGGATTTTCACAATTCAAATGTGGCAACCCTATAGATACGGTTTACCAAAACTTAACTTACACAGTCTTGTAATTAATTATATGCATTATATCGATACCAAAACAAATCGTATCATATAATATCACATCATATCATGATTTTACACAAACCGAACTTACCTGAGGTCGTGATTACACAGCCGGTTTGATGGAAGCACTGTGTCGGGAAGATGGTGCGTCCGATGGGGCGTCCGTTGCTGTCAGTGTCTAGCGGTTCTCCAAAGCACTAGCATAGCAACATTAGCACTAGCAAAGCAAGGGTTGATCACCTGCACTGACGTAGAACTAACGTTGATTTTCGCGGGCTTCAAAAAGGTCCACCAATCAGATACGTTGCAGTGGGATTGAGATCTCATACGTGTAGAATGTGTGGTTAAGACAGCGTGGGTTATAATCAAACTCACATTCGCTCCGACAAACGGCAAAGACACTTCTGGAACCTCAACGTCATACTCTATGACTAAAGTGATCTCTAGACACAAGAGGATGGGCGAGTGAGTGCCAGAGACCAGAGGAGTGGCGCCAAAGACACCAGAGGAGGGCGAGTGAGTGCCAGAGAGACCAGGGCGAGAATGACTCGGTTGGCAACACGTAGACCATTTTTCTTTTGTACATCAGCTGAACAATGTACTTCCAGTTTATACAGTCATTTATGCTTGTTGATGGGCTGTATGCCTGCAGAAACAGATTTATTTTTACTACACACATGAACTGTTAAGCACCATATTCAGCACAACTGTGTAAATACAAAAAGGGTTTGCTTTCAGATCGCACCCTAGTTTGGCACACGTACTGACATTTGTTGCCTGACCATCCATTGTCATGCACACCACCCTTATCTGTCACTGACACTGATGCAGCTCCTCCAATGCATGTTGCACTAACACTTTCTGTGAATCTGGATTAAGGGTCTTGGTCAAATAATATGCAATCGGACCTTTCCTATAACCTTTAAACCCAACCACCATAAACACAAGTGCCTCAGAAGCTATGTCGGTCTCATTCAATTGATCCCCCATATCCACATATCCAAAGAATTTTTGTGACTGAGGATCATGTTGGACTTGACCTTTGATGGCAGAGGAGGGACAAGTGAGCGCCAGAGACCAGAGGAGTGGCGGGTGAACGCCAGAGACCAGAGGAGGGGCGGGTGAGTGCCAGAGACCCGCAGCAGGTTGCACCAGCTGGGTGTAGGTTTGATCGTAAGGTTTGGTGTAAGTCACATTGTAAACTAGAGGGTGACAATTTTTCGGGACACCCGTGGGTCACGGGATTCCCGCGGGTTTCCCGCAGTACGGCATCAATGTCACCGTTGGTAACGTGATGGGAATGGGATAGCAAATAATCACCGGGGATGGGATGTCCAGTGCATCAATTGACAACCATGACAAGACAATGCTTATTTACATACTTCATCATGTGAATGTATATCTTTAAGCATTAATAAAGTACTATCTTAATTCTGTGTAAAATGTTATGTGTAGATTACCTTTGCAATGAACTGGGATGTGAGAGATGAATATGTAGTCTCTCTCAAGTAGTTATAGGCCTTCGGGCCATGCAGATGTAGAGTAGGCTAAGCACAAAATCTCTCTGGGCCTGGGTATACTCTGCACCCTGTCTCGACACTAGGTGAACTTATACAGGAGACAAACACGTCAGAAGTCTTCTCATTGAAATGCACTACGGCCGTTCGTAACGCAAAGATGGCGGAGTAGAGAACGGAAGTCCTGCCTTACAGTGAAAATAGCCAATTGCGTTGCTGAACGCTGTATGAATGATGGCTAGCTATTTGTTTACTACCTCCATCACTATGGTGATAGCCATGCTGCGATTGTCAGTGCAGGCGCAGTAAGCAAATTGCTGTTTTAAATAACGACTTTTTTTAGCTGTCTGGTAGATTTTGGCACTGTTCAACTCAGATTTAAACGAGGATTCACACCATATTCACACCACTCCATACGACCAGCCAATCTGGATTTAGGCCTATGGATATTTCCCCATTCATTTTGGAGGGTCTGGTCAGAGAACTTTTAAAGCCACCACATGCAACATTTAGGTAAAATTTCGACGTTTCCTATTCATTACACCTTTATGTAAATTGCCTAGAACTCACTAGAGTTGATAAATGACATGTTCCGGAGTAAAACGAGCCCCTTCACGAGATTGTCCGACCCTCCTAGAGGCAGATACAGCCTATGCAAGATCAGGGAGCGCGTCCCGGCTATCGTAAGTTTTGGTTAGCAAGCAAGCTAGGTCACGTGACTTAGCCAGAGTTTACTGTTTGGATTACAACGCGATTTGTGACTTCTCAGCGCATTCAACTGTCGACACATTTTGTTAGCGGCGATCACCATTGACTATGCAATTCTAAATGGAGGATTATTGGCAGAAACGCTTAATAACTGCTTTGTTTGGTTGTTAGCTTACTGGATGACGCCACCGGATCCTGCATAGGTTCTCTTTAATAGGGGAGAATTAGCACTCCCCTTTTACATCTGGTGGTACTGCGCCCAGATGGCGCACGCGAATAAGTGAAGAATGAATTGGGTTCTATGCAGCTGCACCCTCAAATGCTGTGTTTCTTTAGATACATTTTTTTTAATAAATGCATTCATGCATGTGGTTTAGAGTAATTTGACTTCATTCTCAGGCCACACATAATATTTTTAGCATTTTTTTTGTTCAAGTGACACAGCAAGTCATTCCCTATGGCCATTCACCAGAATAGAGTAGCAGAATGCTAGTGAGTCAGGGGATGAAAAACGTAATGGTCATATGTATTAATACATGTCATTTTGATTGAAATCCATGCCAAGTCAAAATTATACATTTAGCCTTAATCCTCATAGGTGCCCATTGATTTTCCACTGACTCGCGATCGCCCCTAGTGGATTTGCCATTGGAATTGCAGGTTGAATGGTGTTAGGGCAGCCCTGGGCAAACTAAGGCCCGGGGGCCACATGCGGCCCGTTGGGCTATTTAATCCGGCCCTTGGAGCCTTCCCAAAATAATTCCTCTTTTAGCCATGGTGACTTAGATTATAAACCTAATTTATCAAATTTATTGCATTCATGAAATACAAATACCCCCTTTTAACCCTTCATGTTAACATGTCCTCTGAAGAAAGTGGGGTTATTGGTTTGAGACTTGTCAATTTACCAGCATCAACTGGTTGACTGTTAACCCGGCCCTTTAGTCAAACTCTAAACGCCAATGCGGCCCTTCGGCTAAAATAATTGCCCACCCCTGTGTTAGGGAGTGCCATGGCTCGCCGTAAACGGGCTCTGGTCTGGTCTTGTTAAGCCCAAATAGCTGTCCGAAGGCGTATCCAATATGGCGGCCGAGTGATGTGACTTGCCTTAGAAGGACTTCGATTAAAGGAATTAACCAAGTGAATTTATTGTTGACAGCACTTACAAATGTGAGACAGGTCTACAGTTGGTTCACTCTGGGTAATTCCTTTAACAGCAACTAGGAAGACAACAAAGAACATAAAATACACAAATTATTCCTTGGAACAATATACAGTAGTTTACCTGAATAGCATTCGGGCCTTTCTTTCAGCTCTTCGTTGATGAGATTTTTCTCCTTCAGTTGCTCCAGAAGAACCAGCAGTCTTTGCTCTCTTTTCTCTCCTCAAGGCATTACTCTTCTCTAAAATCCTACAGGTGAAAGGTGATCCCTTGGGCTCTTGTCTCGAGACAACGTCGGTTGTGGCAGCCATAAAGTGCCTACACATGAACAGCTTCAAAACCCTAACAGGGAAAATAGTTAGTATTCGATGAGATGGCACACTTGTTTTACAGTCTTTGCATATGCTACCTTAATATATTTTTGTTATTTTACTTTCATGTTATTTTTTTCTTGTAAAAATGACTGGCAATGAGTTCTAGAAGTTACTATTCTGTCAATTTAGTTTTAACAAAGGTGTCCATCTGCTGTACATATGACTAAGAGAAGAAAAAAACATTTTAATATTAAAAAAGCAATGAATAAATTGTATTTCATGATGAATGTAGTAATGTGTCAATGTGATATCAGTGTTATAGTGAAGGGGTGGACGGGTGGTGGTGTTGAGGCTCAGGGTTTTACCAGAGAACTTTTAATAGGGGAGAATTAGCACTCCGGTGGTATTGCGCCTATGTGGTCAGTGAAGAATGAATTGGGTTCTATGCAGCTGCACCCTCAAATGCTGCATTTCTTTAGATACAATTTTTTCTTGAATAAATGCATTCATGCATGCGGTTCAGAGTAATTTGATTTAATTCCCAGTCCACACATAATATTTGTAGCATTTTTTGTTCATTTGTAAAATCCCTTCCAAAGTGTCTGTCACGTGACACAGCAAGTCTTTCCCTATGGCCATTCACCAGAATAGAGTAGCAGAATGCTAGTGAGTCAGGGGAACAAACAGCTCAAAGATGAAAAACGTAATGGTCATATGTATTAAATATATTTCATTTTGATTGAAATCCATGTCAAAGTTGCTTAAAATAAAATGCAATCTGTGATATGTTGTCCCTAAATATGTGAAAATTATACATTTAGCCCTATACCTCATAGGTGCCCATTGATTTTCCACTCAGTTTCCACTGACTCGCGATCGACCCCTAGCGGATTTGCAATTGGAATTGCAGGTTGAATGGCGTTAATAGGAGTGCCATGGCTCGCCGTAAACGGGCTCTGGTTTTACTTGAAAACAGCAGCTATAAAGTGACCTCACTCACATCAGATGCAGTGCCTCCAAACGCAGGCATCTGATTCAAGATTCAAGATATATATCGTATCCGGGGATTACAGGGCTGATATTGAACAGACGGACCAACCAGGAGACCATATGAACTGCCGGACGAGATTTTTGATGTAGCTCATCTATTGCAAACTTACAAAACAATATTAACAGTTACAGTATGAAAGAGACATCTATTACGCAAGTTAAATCGATTATTGTGGCAATTATGCCCCGGGGGTGCTGCAGTGAGATCGTCAGATAGTCAGTAAAAACGTTGTGAGAGATGTTAGGACCGACGGATGACTGGGCTAAATTTAGCTTAACAATCAAGGTTTTAAAAACGTTGGGCACGGTCCTCTGGGGCATGTTTACATCGGTAGAGAGTCTACCAGCCAATAAGCGAAGCTGATTAGACGAGCTGTCCAATCGTTTCAAACCAGAAGTGAATGCCCTTCCCCCCGCAGTATAATCGCGTCAGGTTAAAGAACCTCCAGACCATGAATACGGATGAACAGCAGTATATGGTCGGGCTATGTCAGGCTACAGGCATGCACCCCTGGAAAAATTCAAGAATGTCTACGAGACCCGAAAAACACTTGGATGAGAGACTGTGCTTCTCCCCATGACATTTGCGTACCCTACAGTACAGAATGTTACTGTAATAAATCGACATCAGCATTATTACTGGCGCGGACATCAGTTTCTTTAAAAAAAAAGTTCAATAAGTAAAAAACCACGACAAAATCAAAACAATTCAGGAACACTGTGGATTAGTTGCTGTAATGAAGGATGAATTTCAGAATTTTCTTCCAGAGTGGACATTCACTTTATTATAAGGCTTTCCAGCAAAATAATTAATTTCATCACTACATGTGCAACTTCATTTTTCATTTTCATATTTAGGCTATTAAATAAAACAAATTCCTTTTGTTAATCGACAATCACATCATTGCTTTTATATACTATAGGTTTGTTATTGGTTGTGGTCTTGGCGAACAGGCAAACCTGTTCCCCTGATTGTCATCCTTGCTGCCTGGAAATATTTCCATTATGAGTTTACTAAAGGAAGGTTGTGTCTTTCTTTTCCCTCACCTTTTCTTGTGAATGAGTGCACATAAAGGTTTAGACCACACCCGTAACCTATAGATGAACAGCCACTATTGTTCTAAACCATAGCTTTACACAGACCTCAGGTGTGCAGTTGTGAGTATGTATATATTTTTTCCCTTAATAAATAAATATAAATGTGCCTGTATGTAAATGATGTCATGTCTCAAATGAATCAAACACAGTTTCTATTTGCAGCCTGGGTACAGAATATTGGGAAAAACTAACTGACCATAACCATTCTGTTCTGTTTGACTGCTGCCAGAGTTTTTGAAAAACTGATTTTGGTGGCGGTGTCTGCGACCACATTGCCTTGGCAGAGGTCTGCGCTCTCTGAGTGCTTTTCTCGTTAACTAAGCATTTTCATAGCATTACCTCCTAATTTCAGCTCATTCATCATGTTAGCTGTTGAATATGATTTTTAAATTTCAAAATACTTATAGGCTTACAAGGTGCCAGTTCAACATGAATGGTTATTCTCAATCAAAAAGACAGTATTAGCACTTGTAGTTTAGGGTTTTGTTACAATGAGTAGACTTACTTAGATCTTTGCTAGATATTATTATTGAAGAAGAATAACTGTTCCTATTGTACAAGCACCTTACAGCACACCAAAGCATAGTACGATAAAAAATAATAGGGTTAATATTGTACAAATTCTTAGTTAATGGTATATTATGGCTAGAATAAAATTTTGTAGAATATGTGTAATCATTTTTAATGTGTAATAAATGGATATAGTATGTTACCAATTTGCATATTAATCAGCTGCTATATGTAATGGTGAATATGTGTACCCTAACCTGAAGTGTTGCCCTCCTCTGTAAAAAAAAAAAAAAAAAAAAAAAATGTAATTGTCTTAACTCAATATTATGCTATTGCACATTGTGTAGAAAATGCTAAAAGTGTGTGTATTTGAGTGTGTGTGTGTCTCATTTTTAGTAGATGCCTAAATTTCAACTGCCTATTGTAAGATTAGCTAACTTTACCTTTGTCATTTTAGCTGCCATGAAGATTCAGAGCATAAAGTATTGCATTGGGATTTTGTGTCTTGGATTCTTTATCATAGTGAGTGGATGTTTTTGTTTTCAAGATGTTTTGGAAATATTTACTTACCATAGTTACTTAATTAATTGAAATGCAAATATACAATCGGAGAGTGATATGACACCAAGCATCATGGGCACACACTTCAATGACAGAGTTGTTTGTGGGTTGCCTCCAAGCTTTATGGCCTAAATATCAATTTGAAATATATATTCATAATCTCGTTGTCAATGTTGTTCAATGTGGCTTCTCAAATGCACTGTAGGTAGTATTGAAAATGTATGCCAAATTTAGGTTTAGGATACTTTTTTTTTTTTTTTGTCACCCTATCATTGTGTGTTCTAGTTAGAGAAGAAGTTTGATGACTAATGATTAAAAGAAATCTACTGACCTACCATTCAATTTTTTTTCTGATTCTGATGTTACAGCAAACAATATTTTTAAGGATGGCCTTAAACATTGCATTTATTACTTTATAATTTTCTCTCTCTTTTGTACATACTACATAGTCTATAGTAAGTCTATAGTTAATGGAATTTCTCTCATCCAATTAAAATACTTGGTTTGAACTGTCTATTGTATGATTGTATGAATTAATAGAAAACTAGGAAAGAGAAAAATACATAGAAACCTTGTCTGTCTCTTTTCAGATCCCGTGGTTAGCCATTGTCAGAAATGGCACAGTTGATGAATCTATTCCCAGGCCTCTCCAACAACAGCAAAGGAAGAAATCCAACAATCTCCCCACACAGTCTCCAGTGAACTTAACAGAAAAACATGAAATCCTAATAGATGTGTTTTTTGCTCGGTTGTGGGACCAGATACAAAGAAAGATATACTGGGGTGGGCCAAAACATTTGATTACTAATATTTACATGTCAACCAGTCCTTATAATTCCACCTTTATCATTAATGATTTCAAAGACAGTTACCATGTGGGACAGGAACTTCACGTCACCATTATTGCCAAGGACTTCAGTGGTACAGATAAAAGCTACGGAGGGGATTTCTTCCAAGCAAAAGCTTATTCAAACGAATTAAAGGTATTTCTGAAATTTATTTCATATACAGTCACAAATCAGAAATGTAGGCTACATGAAGGACAACCAAACTGATAGGTAACAGTTTTTTGTTGGTCGATTCAGTAAAATACTGGTTCCAATCTGGCATGTAACAAAGCCTGTTTCTGCAGCACAAATGAATTCCTTTAATGGAATTGGTAAAAAAAAAAAGAGACAGTGATATGTGTGGTCATTGTCGTTTATTATATCTTTACATCTGGGCAAGGTGCTGAACTTTGGCATCTCGCAGAACCTGTTTCAGCACAGTGTTTCCAATAAAGGCCTGGGTGCAGTATCCAAATACCGGTGTACTGCGGTCATGTGACACGGACCATGGTCAGGATCCCCTCCCCCCAATACTTTAATTTGTGTCCGGCGCCACTGTTTTCTATGAGTGATCAATGCAGAAAATGCAGGCTAACCCCATAAACTACAGATGGCATGTCTAAAAAACTGAGTGTTCATGTATTCAATGTCAATTAATGATGAATTATGTAAAACACTGTCGTTTAACCATTTCTTGTACCCCAAAGTAAATACTTAAACATTTGTTCACTGACAACAGCTTGAAAATAGTTTGTGTCTTTTTTTATGAATACCTTGTTATAATAAAATGTCAGTTGTTGACGCATAGTGATGGATTTTAGTCCGTGGTTAACATCACAGACTTTACCTTCTGAAGTAATGTGACCAATTGTCAAGTAATCAGTAACAAGAGTCATAGGAGAGTGACTTCACTTTTGGGTACACAAAATCATTATGCGACAATGTAAAATCATAAGGTCATCATTCATTGACATTGAATGTAAGACTTTATCTCTACCCTTGGTCTCCAAGGCGGTTTGTTAACAGTTGTCAGCAAACAAATGTTAAGTGAAGTGCAACAAATATGATCAGAGACTGGCTTTACTTTGGGGTACACAAAATCAGCTGTTGATAATTTCATCATCAATTGCATTACAACATGAAAAGGTCTATCTCTAGCCATGGTATCCACAGCAGGGACCTGAGAGTTTTGTTAACAGCACAAACTAGCACTGTGTATTGTGTTTGGATAACACACAACTCATGATGGAGTAATTAGATTAAATCCATGAAGAGACAGTAAACTAACATTTATTTCTTTATTTATGCCTAATGATTTAAGCTATGAATTCTGCAATATGTTTTTAATGAGTTGAACACTTAATTGTGTAAACAAAGGATAATTTAAGTTCAGATAAAGACAATTCCATGAGAACGTGTCATGATCTTACTAAACAAGAACAAACAATGAATACATTACATGTTGATAATTGTAATGTTTTACAACTCCTAATCAATGGTTTTGCCTATTTTGGCATGTTTGCCTGCTCGTGCCTTTTGTTATTGCAATTAATGATGATGAAATGCAAGCTAACCACATAAATTACTGAGGCCTTACAGGTTATTTTTGAGCGAATGCCTCTGATATCCAGAAAGTCAGGCAACCGCTTACAGCAGCGGGCGATTTGAACGGGCAACTCGGTCTCTAAGGAGGTGTTGACTCGTTTGATGTTCGTTGCTACCAGCCAACATTAATATGCGTCTGGTAGCGACAACGTAAATCGCCACATATGTATTTTTGTGTTACCAAACCCATGTTTTCAGATTTATCTTACATTATTTGCCGTCTCATTTTACAAAATGTCAAGTCATAAATCCTTAACTTTTTAGTTTGTTACAGATGCAGGTTTGGAGTTAGCTCCGCCGTTTTGGATGTCTGATCAAAATCTTTTTTTTAAATAGCCTGCATTTCTATTCTATCAGGCGATCTGTTACCCAGTTGCTTTTACCTGTCGCCCGTTGCCTACTGTGCATGCATCTGATGTCGCTTGATAAGAAAATTGGTTCAGAAGACCGGGCGTCATCAAAAATCCTTACATGTACTTGGATAAACCACTTGTCCGTCATCCTACTTCAACCACTTTAATCGAAACCTACCAATTGCATCCCATGAGCCCACACGATCTCTAGTTTTTCACATGTTCCAAACAAACAAAAAGGCTAGAATCTGCAGCATAATTGCCACAATACTCGATTTAACTCACATAATATGTCTCTTTCAAATATAACTGTTAGATGTGTTTTGTAAGTTTGCTAGAGATGGGTTACGCCAAATCTGAATGGGATAGGTTGCAGCAACATGCAGGGAGGTAATTGGGCCCATTTAGAGATTAGTACATAAAAGCAATGTTTTAAAGTCAATCCTGGAGCTTACTAGAAGCCAGTGAGGGACCTTTGATTAGTAAAGTGTTCAGTTCTTTTTGTTCATGAAAGAACCAGCTGCCACATTTTAATCATATGAAGCCATTTGATGGTCTTTTTTTGGCAGGCCTGTGATAAAGGCATGGATACATTTTTAGTGTCCAAGAATAGGCATGGGCAAAAGACCATGGCTATGTCCCATTTCAGGGTCTGGATGCTTCCAAGTATCAGTTCTACAAAGTACTGTTCTTTTGGAGCTGCATAGAACGTCTCTCACCAACCGTTTATGAAATGGGACGCTTCAACCCTTCAAGGGGTCGCTTAGCAACGATGAACACTAGCTTTCAAAGTTATGTTGACATTCAGTCACATTATGATTTAGCATGAGAAACTCCTGTATGCCCAATGTGTCATCGAAGCTGATACAAGGTAAACACAAGTTGTTTACAACCCCATTAAAATATTTTGCCATGATATGACAACCAATACTTACATTTAATTGTATATTCATTTACGTTACGTTTGTATTATAGCACGGCTGTAGAATGCGTTAGAATGGTAGCCTGATTGCCATCGACTTTCAAAGCTCTACGAGACTTTGGTCTGACCAAGAGCCCGTACCACAAAGTTTCTCAAAGCGCATGGTTGACCCACCTTCCTCAAATGCCTCAGTTTGCTACTGGTCAATGTTAGAAATTGCTGTGCCGAAGCAAAACCAATCACACCACTCTTTCCTCTGATGTATGTGACGCAAAGGGAATTGTTTGAACAGGACCAAGGAGGTTATATATAAACTGGAGACAACGACGAAGTCCCGCCCTCCATAGAACTGAATGGCCGAGGCTAGGCTAGTAAATGCGGTGAATTGACAGTCAACGCCATTGTGAACATTGGAGGTAACAGACCACGGCCAAGCCCATGCTGCCCATGCGCAAAGTTCCAAAGTTGGAAATGACCCATGGATTCATGTTGAATCTCTTTGCAAAAACAGTAGTCCTTCAGTCCAGACGGTGGTGATAATGCACCTAGTTTGTTTGCCATACAACACGAGTAAGAAAGTTCTGTCGAGAACGTGCCTGAAGTTTTATAACATTCATGACAGTACACTTTTTTTCACAAGCTCCTCAAGAAATAAGCAAAGAGTAATCAGAGATCATGAAGTGTTGCTTTTACTCTCCCCGGAGAAATAACATTTCGCATGTAACAGCCCACCAACTTGTAAGTGCATGAGTGCTCGTGCCCAGCATGACTCTCGTGCATGCGCTGCCATGGTTCGGATTGTGACTCTGTACTTAAATATGGCGATGCTAAAGTGCCGCCGCTAATCTGCGCGTTATTGACCCCCTGAACAGGACTGAGAGCCGTTCGAGCTGCTCAAAGTTGATTGGTTCTCGACCAAGAGGGGGCAGTTCCTCCATTTAGGGGAATGCAGAAATCCTGCCCGATCAGCAGCTGGCCAGACCAGCGACAGCAACGCCGAAGGTGTTACGTCACTTGGAGGGGTGTCCAATAGAATGCTCCATTCACTGGGACCAGTGGCGCCTCCAGGCGTACGGCTGTACGCACTGTGCGTACCTTTGGAGAGAGAGAGAGAGAGAGACGCGCAAGCGAGAATCGGGCGGAGAGATGTGTCATTTGTCATGAGATTTGTCAAGTTCTGAAGTAGCCTACTGAAATGTTATAATGTGTCAATAGGCAAATTTATTTTTAGGAGTTAACAGGCTTGCATGGCCGTAGGCTATCTATCGACGACATGATGCGATTTCGTTCTAGTCTACTCTATTTGTGATTAATGTTTTCATTAGGCTATTCGCCTATTTTCTTTTATTTGAAAGCTCAAGAAAAGCGGTAGGGCCTAATCTTTTTGGCGAGTGCTCATGCCACACCGATATCACTTTAGGCTATGCATTATAATAGTAATGTAGTGGGCACCCTTCGTTTCGCGCGCCAGTGGAAGGGAGAGGGCAGGGGGAGAGGCCCTGTCCCTACACCGGGCAGCTATAGTGCAAGAAGCTGGTGAAGTCTAAACCACGCCAGTAATTCCTTCGAAATAATATTTGTGCGTACCCTACAGTTCAATCCTGCAGGCGCCCCTGACTGGGACTTTCCAACGTTCTACGGTCTGATAACTTTTAATAACAGACCGTTGCTAAGTATAACAGACCACTATCAAGTAAAAGTGAAACAGAACGTTGCCTAAACCAATCAGCTGATCTGTAAGTTAACAGAATACTTCTTTTCAGCAGACAGTATGATCCATCTAATCACTAAAGTTGCCATTAAAGTAGTGATAAACAAGCCTTTGTCACATGTTACTAATACCTACAGTAGATAGCCATGTAATAAGTGGGATAACGTTCAGTGAGGCGGTCATTATCTCCCGACATTGTAATGCAACGCATCCCGAGGTGTTATCACTTACTTATTCCATTTTACCTGCGATTTGTTTGACTGAAACTCCGCTTTGGAATCTTTGGTCTCAAATGTCAGCACCCCAAAACTCCCTGTCCAAATATAACGTTGTGATTAGCTAAACACCATGATGTCTGAATATAACCAAGAGCGTAAACAGCCCAGAAACAGCTCAGATGCAATCGAGGTCTGAGCTATGGCTGGTGTCTAGACCCACTCGCTGAGCAAATTAAATTAGCTACCGCTAGAGTGTGTCTAGAGTTCTAGGCTACTGGTGGTAGTGTTTCCCCCCTTGAATTTAACAAGCAAATGTCAGACTTATAGGAAGCATTTTTTTTCACATGGTAATGGTTACTCTCAATAGTGACACTGTAAAAAACGAAGTAATATGCACACCGGAGCTCCCATTTTTACCATTTTACTTTGTGTAACGTTTCGGACTAAACATGTCTGAGGAAGGACTGTTTAGTCCGAAACGTTACACAAAGTAAAATGGTAAAAATGGGAGCTCCGGTGTGCATATTACTTTGTTTTTTACAGTGATACTTTCCTTTGGTATTGCACCCAACAAAAATTTGGATGTGCGTGAGGACTACATATTTTACTACTCTCAATAGTGAGGAATCATTTATAGTCAAGATCTTGATCTGGATCACCACTAAAATTTAATGGGTTCTTCCTTGGGCAAAGACTCACCTCTGGTAGCAAAAAAAAAAAAAAAAAAAGAAAGAAAGAAAAAAAGAGAAAGAAATCATCAAACAAGAACCATCTGTAACTTTTGTAACAGATAAACAAATCCCAATGAAAACAAAACCTCCTTGGTGGAGCTAATAAATGTGTTAAAATGGGTGTGTTACTCACCATTCAAGTGAAGTGTTACCCCAAATTTCCAACAGGAACGCGGAACAACAGGGTTATGGATTGATACACACTGTAAAAAATGTTGTTAAAGACATGTTTGCAATGTGTTCCTTCTTTCTCCCTGCATGGTAGGCTAGCGTGTTTGGAAAGATACTGGACCACCAGAATGGCACCTACACTGCACAGTTTACTCTACCATGGGCTGGTGAAACATCAGTGGCAGTCCGCCTGATTCACTCCAGTGAGGGTGTTCAGATCCTCAAGAGACTGCAGGAAACACCTCACCGCGTTGACTATGATGGCCTATTTGTGGGCAAGAACCGGAAAGGTGCTGTAGTGAAGGAGAAAGCCAAATGCAACATCAAATGGGAGGGGGTGGCCCTGTCTGGCAGAGGAAAATGCTGCTGTGACTACCCAGATGTCCGTACAGGGCTGACGTGGCACTGCCGTAAACCACGAACTCTGCCATGTAATACCCTGATGTACTACTCTTTGGGTAGTTACAAGAACTACATGACACGCCACGAGAAGATAATCATGCACAAGTAAGCACATGTAAAGTTTTAATTTAGTTTGCACAATAACTTTTTAACTTTTGGTTTTGTTTTGGAGCATGGATTTATTTATTATATTCAAATTGGTCATTGAGACGCCAATGTCTTGGCAATGAGTGTGAAACACCGTTCTGTTAGAATTGAAAAAAAAGAAAAAAGTGTCTCTTACAGGCTAAATTTGAATGATTTTGTATGTTTTATTATACCAAATGGCAAAAACAATCTGATGAAAAAGTGCATATTATTCAACACTGATTGCTGCCAAAATCCTTTTAAACTCTTACTACATACCAACAGCAGTGTCACACTTCACTACGTGCAAATAGTTAAAATAATTGGCGAACATTACTGAATAAGCAGGTGTCTGTTCATCTGGGATTGCTCATACAGTTTGTGTGCATTTGCTCACTAGGGCCCATTTATATATCCAGCAATTGGCAAGGTCTATGTTGTAGTTTCTATCTGACAGTGCAGGCCTCCATTCTATTGCAAAGTGATTGCCAACATAATGGGAGAAACAATTATCGAATCTAAATCAGAATTAAATGAGTATCTTTTAGCTGTAGTGGTGGTGACATTTAGCTGTAAATAGAGGGCATTGTACACTTGTACTTTAGTACACGTAGCCAATGTTTCTGAAGAAGATATTGAGATGTAACTGAAATTGAAATTCTGAATATTTCTTGAAGTAACTGTAATTGAATTACAATTTTTTTTTAAAAGTAACTAATAACTAATTACTGTTACTTTTATTTTGTAATTAAAGGAAAAATCTGGCGTGAATCAACACATAGTCCTACTGTTTTATAGTGCCAAGCGCTATTGATAGCCACCTTAATGACTGGATTTCATGCAAGGCAGACTGAGATAGCGAAACAGCAGCTAACGTTAACAGAATGGGACATTTCAAAACGAAAGCAAATCAATTAGGTTTCATTTTTTAAATGCCTCATTCTGTTAGTGTTAGCTGCCGTTTCGCAAACTTGGTCTACGATGCACAAAATTCGATGATTGGGGTGGCTTTCTGTAGCGCTTAGCAGTATAAAACATTAGGGCTACGTGTTGATTCACTCCGGATTATACCTTTAAATTACGTAATTTCTTTGCAACTTGTTACTCCCCAACACTGTTGCTATTGTAGTTTCCCATTCATTCTCCATTCTGAAAGAAGGGCACACCTATTCCCACACCTTTTTCTATGTCAAGAAAAAAAGGATACTGAAAAGACAAGTCACTGACATCCATAGTTAAAGCTACTGTAGCTGTAGAAAGTACTTTGAATTGCATGGTACAATGGTGGTCCGTGTATGATTCGTTCATTTGAATTTCAATTAAGAACGGAATAACAATAAAATGAAAAAAAAAAACTTGTTATCTGATTTTATGGTTTTTCAGTGTTAAACAAAAAACAGAATAACAACTTCTTTTTGAAACTTTCATTTAATGCTCAGGTCAAAAATAAATTATTTCAAAAACGGTCTTGGCACCAATTTTGATTTTACATATTGATAGGCGTCAGTTTGGTTTCCAAAATGCTGGGGAAAAAACATGATGCTTGGTTCCAAAGTGCTGGGGATAGGCCTAGTCCAGGTGTGGCCAACCAGTCGGAGACCAAGAGCCACACATCTGACTATCTTACAGCAAAGAGACACATCGGCACACGGAATCATGAACCTGTTACAACTAGTACATTACCCATCTTTCTGACACACACACACACACACATACCTCTACCAGACAGATGAATTGTAAATGTCACACACCAATATGAGAAATGTACCCCAATAGTAAGACCACAAGTTAAATTAGAAGCTCAGTCCCTTTTGGAAAATCCTGGTCGAGGTTAGCATGGAGTGAGCTGTAGTTTTGAAGCCCTGAAATGAACGTAAGAGCCACATGACTCCGGGCAAAGAGCCGCATGCGGCTCCCGAGCCTCGGGTTGGCCACCCCTGGCCTAGTCTATAGTGTTCTTAATGTTTTTTATGCCTCTGCTGTGCTAAGTCTATAGCCTACAAAATTGCAACCTTGCCACAGAGTTTCTAAATCTTTAAAATTATTGAGTGCAGTGTTATGTTATCTCCAAAGTCGCTGAGCTGTTTGGCCATGGTGATTGGCCTACATTACGGATAAAATAACACAACATAAGTTAAGCTTCACATGCCTGGGCCCATAATGGAATGCAAAAAAAAATAACATTAGGCCTATTAGCCTATATAGGCCTATTATAACCCAAAATATTAATTGCGCCGGCTGACAAATAAATTAGCTTAATTAACAAATCTGACCCTTGCCAAACTCACAGCATAACCCACAGAAAATCCTAACGAAAAATAGCCTAGGCCTACAATAGGCTGAAAATGCATTATCGTTTAAAAGCAAAATGTCTGGCGGCACAAGATTCATCTTCTAAACAGTTGAAAAGCGTGCTACCTCCCCAGCTCATATCTTCAAAAAAGATTGCGGTAAAATCCACTGTCTTGAAGGTTAGTCTAAAATCAGTAGATATTCCTAACCGAGAGTCTTTCAAATCAGTGGCACCTTTTTAAAAAGCATCCTCTCTTATTTATTCTCTAAGGATAGGCTATAGCTAGTCATGCCGTAATCAATCATTTTTTCAAATTCAAATTTAACAGCAGTTGCTTGACAAAAGTTGTTGTAAAGTAGGCCTAATCATGTACATTAAGTCAACGTGTTATGACCAGTAGATGACAATATATGTCCATGTGAAGTAAAATATGCTGGCCTAGGCTACTACCTCTTTCCTGAAAAATGTTGTCGATAGACCGCAAAATGTGCGGACAAAGCCCTGTGCGAGGGAGTACAGTCTCCTTAACTCCTACATGCTCCAGTATATTGCATAATGTATGGTGTTTCCAGTGCAGCCAGTCACGTTCATGGACGTCGCGCTTTAAAAAAAGAAGTCGTTATTTTGTTTTTTGTTCAACACTGAAAAAACAAAAAAAATCATATAACAAGTCATTTTTTCATTTAATTGTTATTTCGTTCTTAATTGAAATTCAAATGAACGAATAATACACTGACCTACAAGAGAATTGATTGGAATGTAATGATCTCAAAGCTAGATGGGAAAAATTCACACACTTTGTGCCAGTATATATTATTATAACATGATCACAGACTCCTAAGAGGACAGAGTAACAAAATTGCACAAAGTAGACACACTGAAAAAAAGGTTAGCTCAAATTAAAAATTCAAGGCAATTTACTCCTTAGACTTTTTTAGTTTAGTTAACCTGCAATAGACACTTTAAGCTTCAGCTTTTCTGATGTAAAATGTTCTTTATGTTCCCTTAGAAAATATGTGAACCATTGGATCAAGGGTGATTCACGTGTGATAAGAGTCCTTGCCTCTAATTCCACACCTGGTACATTTTTTTTTCTTCTTCTGTGTATTTGTGTGTTGTGCACCATGCCAATCAAAACACTCTAACATAAAAGAAACATGTGGCTCTGTTTAGAAGGTTTTCCTGTTTGGTTGGGGTACTATTTTCATATGAAAGAAGATCCACAAGGCTGCATTGTAAAGAAAATTGATAAAGAATGCTGGTGAAACTTTTTAACCCGACAATGATTCTATTTTGGTGGCGATCGGTGATCCAGAACAACTTCTGTGACCACATTGTCTTGGCGAAGGTCTGCACTCTCTGAGCACTTTTGTAGTTATTTGTGTTTTTGTTTCGTTTTGTTGAGTTTTTTTTTCAACTGGGTAGACCCAGATAGATTGCACTTCATGTCTATCTGTCTCACCTTCAGGAGTGAGAGAGTTATGTAAACCTGGCATGCCCACACCAACACCAGCAGGGTTCTACATGCAAGACATTTGGACATCCTTTGTGTGCGCAACCCGCCACTTTGAT
This sequence comes from Sardinella longiceps, assembly GCA_027497455.2. Lineage (NCBI taxonomy): Eukaryota > Metazoa > Chordata > Actinopteri > Clupeiformes > Clupeidae > Sardinella > Sardinella longiceps. The sequence continues at coordinate 36,956,088 of JAODXP020000019.1, read as the reverse complement.
GCTGGAAACAAAACAAAGTGTCTGAAGGACAAGCACATCTACATCATGGGAGACTCCACCAGCAGACAGTGGTTTGATTTCATCATCGAATCTGTCCCAAGTAAGACACACACACACACACACACACACACTCGTGTGTGTACAGCCAAAGTCTTTTTAAGGCAAGTCCGTTCACTCGACAGCCATCTTGGGGAGTTACTCGCCTTCGGAGAGTTATTTTGACTTAGTAAGTGCAAGGCCCTATGTAAATGAATGGGGAGATATTCATATCTCCAGATGAGCCAGCATGCAATTAACAAGCACATTGTTTGAGTCCTTGTTTGAATCTTAATTGGACGCTGTCAATATCGTCATGGACATTGCCCAAAAGTGCTTAAAAAGACTTTATTCTAAACATGGATTACTCACTGTGTCTGCACAAGCATCCACCACATGGCTATGATGGATGGAATAAACAAAAGATAAGCGCCCATCATGCTGTTTCGAACAACGCTCTTTGGCTCTTTTCACTGCAAGGCAGGACTTCCTGTTTCTGAGGACAGCCATTTTCGCGTAACAAACTTTTCCCATGCATTTCAATAGGCAATGCAGTGAGTGCTGTGTCTCCTCCTTTAATAAAGTCTCGGGCACAGCTTACTTATGAGCATATTTATGAATGTTTCACTAATGAAAAAAAAAAATAATTCCAGTATATGCAAATGCACTTATATGCGTAATAGTTCCATTGATGATTTATGCTTGCATGATAATAATACATCATCCCATAATTATCCCAGCTCTGAAACGCATGAACCAGCACTCAGATGGTAGAAATGGGCCCCATATGGCTGTGGATGTGGAGAACAATATTGACCTGCACTACCGTTCACACGGCATCCCCCGCTGCAGCAAAGGGAACCAGAACTTGGCTGAATTGCACTACATTAGTAACCAGATAGACGACTTGGCCGGTGGGCGGCACGTTGTTGTCATTTTCCACATTGGGGTACACTTCACCACCTTCCCCATCTACTACTTTGCCTATCGGGTGTACCAAATCCGCCGCGCTGTCATGGACCTGTTGAGACGTGCACCTGATACCAAGATCATTCTCAAGACAGCCAACACAGGGCACAAGGTGAATACTAAAATGTGTGTGTCTGTGTGTATATGTTGCCTGTGTATGACTGTATCATTCTGTGTCTCTGTGTATACATGTATCTTGAGATTTTATTTCTGTGTGCACTTGTATGAATAACCATATTTAAGTAACCATATTTAATTAAAGAAGGTAGGACTTGATCTCTACTTATATATAATTGTAAATGCCGAAACAGTGTCCATCCAGAACAGGATTTGATATCTTAAAACAGAGAGAAGATGTAGCCTACACAAATTGAAACTCACAGAATGTGCGTTCAGTTACAAAGGGGGCTCGGTGAAGATGATTTTTGTTGAATTCTTTATGGAGGATAGTAGACTACATTAGCTGTAGCCTAACTTGCAACTTGATTTACTCATTCATTTCTCTAAGCTACTTATTTAAGTGAGATAACTTATGTTTTTGGAATGCACGTACACGGAGGGAGAGAGAGATAAGCGTAATGGTTGCCAGAGCTTATTCACTCCAAAGCGTAAGATAGGCATAACACTTCATAACACTTTAAACTCTAAATGGCAAGATTATCGTGATTAGCACCCGTTTTGCTGGTGGCTGAGCATTGAAAAGATACACAGTTTATCTTTATCTAACAAGGAGCAGAATAAACACTCTGCACCCATGTGGTCTTTCACTTGTGAGGGAGTGAAGTAGTTGGTAATATCTCAAGAAACCAGCCTGAAAGTTGCGGCTATTAATTGCAGGCCACAATGGTTTTGCGGGGATTGACCGAATTTGCACTGATGTTGCAAATTGCAACATTGCGAAATCCTGGATGGTCAGCTAAGATAAGCATTGAGTGAGGCAGTGTGTGTGTTTGTGTGTGTGTGTGTGTGTGTGTGTGTGTGTGTTTGTCCCTTTGATATGTAGTATTTCTCCTGAAGTGTATGTGTGTGTGTTTTATAGGATTTCTCCCGCACTGACTGGCTAGTCATGCAGCTTGATCAAATCCTGAGAGAAACATTCCGTGATGTGGAAATCTACATCCTGGATGTGTGGCAGATGACTTCCTGTCACTATAGCAAAGAAAACATCCATCCTGTCCCAGTCATCATTAAGAATGAAGTCGACATTCTTTTCTCTTTTATCTGCCCAAGTGAGAGAGACATGTACACTGATCCCTCCACTACAACAGTCTCTGGCCCAGTCTCAATGTCTTCCGTTACTGACTCACAGACTTACACACGCAATCACACTGTTTGAAAGGAGCGTCCCATAAGTGAGCCTTGAGCAGCAAGTTATGGCAAATTTTCACCCGAGTAAAAAAAAAAAAAAAAATAGTGTATGAAATCAAGGTCATGTCTTCATTATTGCCAACTCCTCTCACCTCCTCTATCAGACAGTGACTGCACACAGCAGTTACTTTTGTAGCATCCAGCTATTATAGGCCTTTATTCCATCTGCTATTAGGCTGTAGAACACTGCTGTTATGAAATGCTGCATTATAATATATTATTATTATTATTATTTTCTATCAGGCATGTTGCGTTAGATGTGTGTGTGTGTGTGTTTATTGTGTCTGTTTATTTCCAAAGTGCATATGATGTTGTTTTATGACTAAGCTTCAGGCACAAAGGTAGGCTAATAAAACACTATCGTATGATCGATTGAGGTGATATTCCCCTGAAGGTTTTATAAAGTTTTTGTTTGACAGACAGTTGGCAACCAAGGTTTTAAGTTCAGCAGCACATTCATAATAAGCACAATGTAAAATACAGAGATTAAATAACAAAGGAAACAACGTCATAGTCTACAAATGTAGGCAACCATGTGTGAATGGAATGTAAGATTGATGAGCTCAGCCACTTTTTGTTTAAGGCTATGGGAAGAGTTTGGTTTTAGCGACCAGTTGCCTGTGGTGTCTGTATGATGGAAGAAGCTATGACTTTCAGATCAGTGTAGTACTGGTATAAAAAAGACAATAGTTTCTTATTCTTTATTTTTGCTTAAAAAGATTCTTATTGGAATATAATGGCCAAAAATGTTTAGTGATAAGGACTTTTCCAACTCTCTGAACGCTTAGATAAAGTGTTCAATTCTTCCTTTCAAAGCTTCTTTAATAAAGGCTCACAAAAGAATGCTTTAAACGGAATGTCCCCACAATTCTTTGTGCCAGGAACCAGAGAGGGTTGAGCCCTATCATAACTATTCTCTATTTATGTGCCGTTCTGCTTTACTTCACAGTCACAGTAGTCATTTGATTGATGAATGAATAGCATTTTACTGTCAGTTCCATTACATTTACAAGACATACAAGGAATTGAAATTGCGTTCCTCACTATCCCAACAGTGAAATACACAGACAAGGCATTCATTATGACAATGACAATGGCAAGGCATACTTCATGACAATGGCAATGACAGACACAGCAAGGGGGGTAGGATAGGAGAGGCCGCTGCGCGTTAGCACGCCGCCTAGTAGTTTGGCAGAAAAGTTGAAAAGAATCACAAGATGTGAGATGAGGAAAACAACTACAATCGCTAGACTGTGCTCCAGAGGGACCCTGACAGGGTCACAGGCAGAGTCAGTCAGCAGGTGATTTGTGATTGGGGGGTTGGAGTGAGGGAGGAAAGAGAGTCATGTTGCACTACCTGTGTGAAGCTGGCCCCCCCTCAAACCTCAAATGCTGAAATAACACTGCAGTTTGTTTGTGCTGGTTTGTGCTGTAAATATTTTCGTTTGTGCTATTAAAGCTTTTGAGTAATTTAGAAACACATTTTCAATACAAACGAATAGTGTTTTTTCAGTATTTTGGGTTTGAGGAGGGTGGGCAGCCTCAGGCATGTCCGATAGAGACTGTTTGGAGTGATTTGGAAGTGGAGGGGGGCTGCGTGACGTCACATGTCCGAAAATGTATTTTTAAATTACTCAAAAGTGTTAATAGCACAAACGAAAATATTTGCAGCACAAACCAGCACAAACGAACTGCAGTGTTATTTCAGCATTTTGGGTTTGAGGGGGGGCCAGCTTCACACAGCTTGTTGCACTGACTGGTCTTCTGGAGGAGTTGTTAGTCAGCAGCAGGCTTGGCCAAGGCACTGATTGATTGTATTGCCTTGCACGTGCAGTAACAATAAAAATTATTTTCATGACATTTCCTTATGAAAAATTGTATTAAACAAAAAAGTGCCGAAAAGAATACAGAACAGAAGTTGGGTAACAAACATTTCGGGACTAGCCAGTTGGGAACACTGATGATGGGCTAGTCCCGACACGTTTGTTACCCAACATTTGTTCTGTATTCTTTTCAGCACTTTTTTGTTTAATACAATTTTTCATAAGATTGAGCTGCTGTTGTGTGCGGCCTGCCTTTCTCTTCTTCACTTGTACGGATTTATTTGGAAGTTACGCACCAAGCAAGACAACACCTTTAAGACAAAGGCGCGGACACCACTCTCCCTCTCTACACATGACATTTCCTTGCCTCACCTTTGTACCTATTTCAAAGCAGCACTCAGAATTCTATGAGTGAAGTAAACAGTCACTGTAGGCTACTCCTGCTTTCAGACTCTGTGCTTAGCAAAAGCTAGATAATGGCTGAGACTCTTTCTATGCAGGAAGAATCCTTCACATGTCCGGTCTGTCTGGAGCAGCTGAAGGATCCAGTGACTATTCCCTGTGGACATAATTTCTGTATGAGGTGCATTAATGGCTGCTGGGATCAGGAAGATAGGAAAGGGATCTGCACTTGTCCTCTGTGCAAAATCACCTTCAGTCCCAGACCGATCCTCAACAAAAACCCTTTGATTGCCGAAATGGTAAAGAAATTTAATCAGACATACATCAAAGGCATTTCTACTGCTCAGTCTTATGCCAATCCTGGAGATGTTCAGTGTGATGTCTGCACTGGGAGAAAACTCAAAGCCACAAAGTCCTGTCTGACTTGTCTGCTATCCTACTGTAAGACACATATACAACGTCATGATGAACTTTTTGTTGGGAAAAGCCACAATGTGGTAAATGCCACTTCTCAGCTACAGGAGAAAATGTGCTCTGAACACGGAAAACCATTTGAAGTGTTCTGTCGCACCGATCAGAAGTGTATCTGCTATCAATGTTTGATGGAAAATCACAATGGCCATAACACTGTGTCAGCTGCAGCAGAGAGAACTGAGAAACAGGTAAGGATCTAGCATGGAATAATAGTAGGCCTAGTAGTAGTAGTAGTAGTAGTAGCCTATACAGTAGGTAGCAGTTAAAAGACTTAATATTGAATAAGAAGTAATATTGAATACACATTTCACTATTCTTATCTTCAAAAACAAAAATAATGTCAGCACCATAAATCCCCATGTAATTTGTGTAATCAAATTTTCTGTGGGCCTCATTTGGGGACACTTTAATTTGGAATATATGCAGTAGGCCTAGTCACAAAATAAATCCTTAATTTTAAGATCACAAAATCGCCAAAAAAAAAAAAAAAAAGAGTAGGGACTGTAGCCTACTGGCAATTTTCACAAAAATACAAATATGTTGGGGGGCCTTGAAGGAAAATCTGATACGTTTGGAAAAAGTCTGAAAAGGTTTGGAATTATTAGTTGACAAAGGGCCAAGCACTCTGAAAATGCATGCACCTGAAATTCCTTTAGTTTAATTCTCAATATCCTTTGTCTTATCTTGTTCAATCTTGACATAAATGTGTTTTCATTGAACCTTAGTATGATCAAGGTGGAATGGATGGCAGACTCACCGCCACAAGTTCTAGACATTTTTTTGTGTGAATTGGCCACTTTTAAAATTAGATCAAAGTCGAGAAGATTGTTTCAAGAGACGAATTCTGTGACCTGTGTGAAAACTGCCCTTTCAGATGTCTGAGAGAGACCAGCCGATAGTTCCCCACTTGAGTGGGAGCAAGAGACGATTTTTTGAGAAATGGTGTTACCTGAGCCTGTTTGAAAGCAGTAGGAAATCTTCCTAATGTCAGTGAAGAGTTAATCGTGAATTAATATGTCAGCTTCTGTGACAGCGGGAGCTGTGGATTGCAGGAGGTTGGTTGGAATATGGTCTAGTGGACTAGTAGTAGGAGGGCTACTGGAGTTTCAGTGTTGGGAGGGTTACTTTTAAAATGTATTCCGTTACAGATTACAGAATACATGCCCCAAAATTTATTTTGTATGTATTCCGTTACGTTACTCAATATGAGTAACGTATTCTGAATACTTTGGATTACTTTTAATGTTATGCCTTTTTACAACTACAGGAATGTAGCAATTACATCCTGCAAAGTCTTGTTTGTTTTTATCAACAAATCGGCTGTTCAGCCCCAGTCTCCAAATCATATGTTTGCAGTAGATGAGATATTAGGGCTTGTTAGCAAGGACGAGTTATCCTAATGGGCAACATGGGCAGTATATTTTGCTCATTTTACTTCTAATTGTGCCATTATTATTTTGTCCTAGGCCTACTTGCTTATGATTATATGTAACAGGCATATCTGTCTTGCCGCTGAGTAGGGTGCATTTCATTTGCTAGGCACAGTTGTGTTACTGACGTCATCGTTAGGAGGATGTTTAGTGGCTCTTATTTGTTTGGCTTAGTTTCCGACAATGCGTGGAATTACCCAAATTAGATGGGGATAGCTAAACACGAGAATCTGTAAAATACCGCTGAGTAATCCCTTCATTTTTACAAAGTAACTGTATTTTAAATACCACCCATTTAAACTGTAACTGTAACTGAATACAGTTACACATAATTTGTATTCTGAATACAGTATTCCGAATACATGTATTCCGTTACTCTCCAACACTGTGGAGTTTAGACACATTGCTATCAGTGAGAGGGGTGAATGAAGAAAATTATGCTGTATTGACACTATAGCCAGCGCAGATATGGGCTTGGTTAGTACCTGGATGGGAGACCACTGGGGAAAACTGGGGTGCTGCTGGAAGTGGTGTTGGTGGGTGGCCAGAAGGTGGCTCTCTTCCCTTTGGCCTAAGATCAATCCCAATGCCCCAGTGCAGTGACGGGGACACTGTGCCGTAGGAGAGGCCGTCTTTCGGATGAGACTTTAAATCAAGGTCCTGACTCTCGGTGGTCATAAAAGAGTAGGGAGTTCCCCAGTGTCCTGACTAAAGTCCTAACCTGCCTCATTCAATCTTGCCCCCTTAATCATTCTCCCACTGTAATTGGCTCATTCATCCCTTCCTTCCTGTCCATTCCCTCACTCTCCACCTCAAGCTGGGCTTCCAAAGCGCTGTAACAGTGCATTACGTAAAATGTAACATAAACGATGTGGGGGTTAACATACTATTGTCTTACGTCAGTGCAGCAACAATGGAAGTCTGGAGGGCCATTCTGCTCGTGGTGTCAGTCAAGGAAATAGCTGAACTGAACAACAACCTCAGTAGTTTAAATGCATCATTGTTAGGAATATTACAAAATTGTAATATTAGCCTACCACTGCTTTTGCTGTTACCAGAGGACAATCCAACACAAAATGAGTTTGTTATATTTAGCACTAGCGCTTTAAATTTCAGAGCTTTCAATATACCTACATGCTGATTGGTGAACATCTCTGACACACCAGATAACAAGAGTGAACTACCTCAGAAGCATGTTGTGCACCGGTGTGGAGCGTAATGGACAAACTTATCATTCAATTAGGCTAATGTTGCACATCGGTACAAAACGTTATGCTATTGAATGGACCCCTGGTGTGTGGTGAGTGTTCTGGCGCCGACTGTGGGTTGCAACCGTGATGGCTGCTGTGCACCACCCAGGTGGCTGCTACACATTGGTGGTGGTTAGTGAGGTCCCCCCCTCCTCCTCTATAAAGCGCTTTGGATCAACTAAGTTGTGTTAAAACGCGCTGTATAAATACACTTGACTTGACTTTTGCATGCTGGGTTAGTGCAGTTCAGTAAACTGTCTGCTGATTATGGCTGCATTGTAGTGAAAAAAGAAGCTAACTGTCTGCTGTTAGGTTGGTAAGGGTGGTGGCTGTGGATGATTGAGTAGACTTTTAAAGATTGTGAATAGTTTCAATTGCATTGTGAATTTTGTCACTGTAGGAAGCCTTCACAGCAGTGATCCTTGATGAAAAGAATGACAGTAGTGACTGGAATGAAATCAGAAGAATTTTTCATACAAATGGCTAAGAGTCCCTAAAATGTCTTCTGTTTGAAATTACTCTCAAACGTGTCTTTAAAACTGCTCCAATTTTGTCCTCTTTAAAAAATTTTGTCACAGTAGACTATTGACACTACTGGTATATGTTAGCCTGGCGAATGCCAAACTAAAATCACAAGTGACATTTAGTCTGGGGACCTACCTATTGCATTTCTCGTAGCCGTTGTCCATAGCCGTTTATTGGGCGCTACGAATGTCTATCAGAGCTTCTGTACATACCTCGGAGCCAATACCAGAGCCACCACGTGACGTAAAATGCAATCGAGGGCCGTACAAATCCCTTTTTGTTCTGCGATTGGATACCGAAAGTAGGTGAGAAAAACGGCCATGGTCACCATGCTGCTCTGCAGAGTGAAATGAAATAAGCGAGCAAAGGAGCATGGGAACTCCCAGGCTAGGTATATGGGTGGCCTTATGGACAAATTTGGCAACCCATGTTTCAATGTACCATACTCCCATAGGCTCTAGTTGTGGTGGCCCAAAGGAAAATCCAGCAGAGGACCCAGGAGATTGAGAAGAAGGTGCAGGAGATGAAAACAGCTGTGGATGTACTCAAGGTGAGTTGGCCTACATGCAAGAGTATGACAACAAATGGCTGGTGGAAAAGCTATTTTAGAGCACAGTGATCATAGTTGCTTAGGATGTGTGTGTGTGTGTGCCTGTCCTATCAGAGCTCTGCACAGACAGCAGTGGACTACAGTGAGAGGATCTTTACAGAGATGATCCGCTCCATTGAGAGAAGGCGCTCTGAGGTAAAACAGCTGATCAGAGCTCAGGAGAAGGCTGAGGTGAGTCGGGCTGAAGGACTCCTGAAGCAACTGGAGAAGGAGATTTCTGAGCTGAAGAGGAGAGATGCTGAGCTGCAGCAGCTTTCACTAACAGAGGATCACATCCATGTACTCAAGGTACTGAATTATCACAAAAAAACACTACTATTACACATATCAATATCATAAAATCAACATTATTATGCTTAGCGGCCGTTCACACTGACACTTCTTACACTCACACTGACACGCTTACTCCAGTCCAATGGCATACAATCCTCATTCATAAATTCTTGTTATAAGAGTAATTTTGATTATTTTCAGATTAAAGGACAAGTTTGATCAATTTCACAAAAGTTAGTCCTCAAGCTTCTCAAGCCCAGGGGTGAAAGGAAGCCTATACACACTTATACTAAGTATAGATATAAGATTGACAGGTGGTACATAGTAGTGGTAAGAAAAGAGGGTTTCGGCAAAGATTTTTTTTTTTTTTTTTTTTTTTAAGAAGTCACATGCACTGATTGAGTAAAAACACATCTACCACCAATTTGCCATCAGAAATGAGTGATATTCTGCTCATCTAATGCCGAAGCCAAGCCAAGGAATTTATTTTTGCAGGTTGGGATGTTTGGGGAGTGGAGTCTGCTGCTTGCCATGCTCCATACATCCATACATACCATAGGCCCTAGATAACACATAGGCCCACTAAAAAGTGTTTCCTTTTTTCTCGTAAGAATAACGTAAAGTTATAAAAAATAAAGTTGTAGTACAGGTAAGAAATTTGACTACAATTACTTTCACCCCTGCTCAAGACTTGTCAGTACCAAAAACGATCAAACTCACTTCGTTTCTTGAGTGGAGAATTAGCACTGACTGCAAACCCATGGGGGCAAAACTTTCCATCTGCTAACCCTTGTTTTGGGTCATTTACAACTCACCAAGTGGTCTGTAGTGTTCACTGATATACTGACACAAATATCTCTGCGAAGTAGGACTTCTAGCAGGTTTCATTGTAGTTTTGGTCCAACCACATTGACTGCTGGGAAGTAATATGTGCTACACAAGAAATTCAAATCAATGCTTGAACCTGCCAGTCATATTCAAAGTCATATTTGGCAGTGATATTTATGTCAGCATAGTAGTGAACACTACAGATTACTCAGTCGTATACACTACAATTCTATGTTGTAAGGTGTGTAATGATGTTGCACAGCTTTAAACATAGATTAAAGTTGTGTCCCCCTGGGTTAGCGGTTAGCGCTAATTCTCTGTTCAAGGAAACATAGTGAGTTGGACCAATGTGTCTCACATCTTGACTGTACTGATAGGTCTCAAACAGCTTGACCAATAGAGCTTTTGTTTGAAATTGACCAAAGTTGACTAGACAGAACAAACACAGAAAATATTTCGGTTTATCGGATACACATTAATATTTTTTAATATTTTGTATATATGCAGAATTTCCAGTCAGCCATAACTCCACCTCAGTGTAAAGACTTTACCAGCTTTACTATCAACCAAAGCCTCTCATTAGAGGCTGTGAAGAAATCAATCTCTACACTCAAGGAGAAGGTTGAGGATTTGTGTACGCAGGAGATTAAGAACGTATCTGCAGCAGGTATATTTTCCCCCTGATCATGGTGACGTCAATATGATTATTTACAAATATGGTTATGTAACATTAAAAACTAAGAAGCTGGAAAATTTTGTCAGTCCCTGCACAAACTCCTGGCTGAATGGCCAGAGTTTTTCTCTGCAGAGAAAAGCCTTTTCTTCACAGCGCTATGCATTATGTACGTGTGTACTTTGCTGGCACATGTGGACAAAAGAAATTATGGCATTTTGTGAAATGTAAAATGTGTGAAATGTGTAATGTCTGTAGCTAGCTTCGCCCTGATCGTTGCTGAGTCCTTCGAGAGCATTTGCTGATTTTAGGTGTCAACACAAGAAATAGTGGGATTTTCCACCACAATGGGTTCACTATACATTTGGGTGATTTAAGATAATAGGCCTACTGTGAAGTTCAAGGCCAACCGTTCCCTGAACAATGTTGATATTGAGCCTGTAACAAATTACTAATACCTGGTGTATTTTAGCTAGAAGATAGCCAATCCTAGTAAGGTAATTACTTGTATTGTGTTGTAGCTTGATTATTAATCTTCATTTTGTAAGTCGCTTTGGATAAATGTAAATGTAAAGCAAGGTATTTTTCTCTATTTCATTTGATCAGCTTAAAGGAGAAATCCGGTGAAATTTTGTCTTAACATATGTTACAAAATGATACCAGTACAGACTTCTGGTGAGTAGTTAATCTCCGCATGACCCCAGCATTCAGAAACACAACGCTATCACTCATTAGCTCAAATCAAATCTAATCAAATTTTATTTGTCACATACAATTATATAGTAAAAACTGTAGTGAAATGCTTGGTCCACTGACTCCAATGACTGTGTGCTTCAATGTAAAAACAAAACAATAATAATAATAATAATAATAATAAATATATATATAAAAATAATAATAATAATAATAATAATAATAATAATAATAATAATAATTTAAGTATATACAAAAATTGCTGTTAGGCTACGCTTTGTGATCCTCATTCAAAGTCCGAATGGCTTGAGGATAGAAACTTTTCCTCAGTCTCTCTGTTCTGACTTTCATACACCTGTAGCGCTTCCCAGATCTCAGCACAGAGAAGAGGCTATGGTTTGGATGGCTGGAGTCCTTTATTATCTTCTCTGCTCTGGATCTGCATCTCCTGGCATAGATGGTATCAAGCTTAGGTAGTGTAGTCCTTATGGAGCGTTCTGCTGATCTCACCACCCTTTGTAGAGCTTTACGTTCTTGCTGTGTGCTGTTTCCATACCAAGCAGTCAAATTCCCTGTGAGAATGCTTTCAATAGTGCCACTGTAAAAGTTTTTTAGCAGATGTTGCGATAGCTTAAACTTCTTGAGACGTCTCAGATGGAAAAGACGCTGCTGTGCCTTCTTCACAAGGGAATTCGTATGCGTGGTCCATGTTAGGTGTTCAGTCATATGGACACCAAGATACTTAAAGCTTATAGCATATATTTAGTGTCATCCCAGTTGGTGACTCTATGGGCAGAAAGTGTCATTAAGTGATCGTTAAAAAGCAATTATCATTAAGAAACAGAATTTTTGGGTCCCCTGGTCTAGCGATTCTGGAGGACTTGTGTATCAAATACAATAAAGGTCAATTAAGAAAACAGTTTATGAACTAGTATGAACAGGCTTACGATTGGAATGGCGGACCATATTGATAGCATGCAAATCAATACATTTTCTACACCATTAGAGACTGACATTTAAAATATATGCTATCAATATGTTCAGCCATTCCAATCGTAAACCTGTTTGTAGCTGATGGGCTAATAGCGGCATATTTTTGAATGCTGGGGTCGTGCGGAGGTGGACTATGCCAAAAGTCTGCATTGGTATTATGTTTTGACATATTCTAATACAAAATCACACCAAATATCTCCTTTAATGCTGAGTCAATCTTACTTCAAGGAGACAGCTGGATCATATGGCCCTATGGGCTTATTTCACACCTCAACATTCCGACACTCCATGGTAGTAAACTGAACATTCTTTTTAAGTCAGAAAAAGGGATAAATTCATTTGTGGGGGGAAAAATTCAATTTTAGAATCTTGGAATGTTCAGGTGTGAAATAAGCCTATAGCACTCTCTTCAGCGTCACACAGTGCTTTTTATTTTGTCATTAGGGAAATGCCCACATCAGTTTATTATTAGCTGCCTTGGCAGACTGCTGCAACTGTGATAACTCAGGCCAGCTAGTGTAATTCGGCTAGTTGGTGGCAAACAAACTCTATCCTTCAAGAATGCTTCTAACCAGTCAGAAGCTTGGGCTTTTCAGCTCAGTGGTTAGAACATTTGATTCCCATGCCGTGGGTTTGTTGTAGTTGACAGGTTGTCAGGTTTGAAACCCATGTGTGGAACAGTCTGACATCGGCTACATTGGTGCTGTGACTCAGATGGGAGATAGGATATACAGGGGTGAGTGGAACGAATGCCAAATAGCTTAGCTGGAGGCAATACGTGTATATCTCACAACTCTATCCTCCAATAATGCTTCTATAACTGCTGACTTGGAAGCCTGGACTTTTCAGCTCAGTGATTAAGTTGGACTCTGTTGAGGATGACGGGGTGGTTGGTTCGAGACCTGTGTGCGGTGCGGACCAACCTGGCTACACTAACACCAATAGCTTTCATTTTTTGACAGCTGATAGTACTCAACGACATTTAGCAATTATGTAGGTCCAGATGAGCAGATGTTCTCTTTTCATAAAAAGTGAATGATGGCAGCATATGGATTTGCACAATGTTTGTTTGGTTAAACTGCAATTTCTGTTTCAGCGTCTGATGTCCATGTTGTATTTGTTGAGCCAGTAACCAGAGATGAGTTTTTAAAGTGTAAGTCTTACGCATTTGCGTACACACACACACACACACACACACACACACACACACACACACACACACACACACACACACTTGCAAGCAGAGCCTACACACTTCTCAACATATTGAAATAATTTCAAACTAACACAGCTATTTTTGCACACTAATGTCAAAATAAATCAGAATGTTTTTTCATCGTCTCCCTTATCAGACTCCTGTCACTTCACACTGGATCCAAACACAGCACATGGACTTCTCCATCTGTCAGAGGGGAACAGGAGGGTGGAGAGGAGAGCTGAGCTCCAGTCATATCCTGATCATCCAGAGAGATTTGATAGGTGCTCGCAGGTGCTGTGTAAGGAAGGTGTGTTTGGACGCTGCTACTGGGAGGTTGAATGGAGTGGAGATGTTGTTTATATAGCAGTCTCATATAAAAGCATCAGCAGGAAAGGAGAGGGTAAAGAGTGTTGGTTTGGACGAAACACTCAGTCCTGGAGACTTGGCCTCTGCAACTCCAGCTCCTCATTCTGGTACAATAACACAGAGACTAAACTCCCTCTAGTGGCCAGCTCCAGAATAGGAGTGTATGTGGATCACAGGGCAGGAATTCTGGCCTTCTACAACATCTCTGACACAATGACCCTCCTGCACAGAGTCCAGACCACCTTCACACAAGCAATCCACCCTGGGTTTTACATCTGTTATAAATCTTCACTCAAGATAATATCTTGAATACAGAATCTTCTGATGGGCAAAATAATGTATCTTTTATGCTTAATGGAAATCTAATGTCCAAAACCTTATACAATACAAAACCTTTAGCTCAGCAAGAGCAGGGGGCACAAATTAGATGATAATTCTGAAGAATTTCTATGCAACAGTCATTATGTAATGTGAAATAAATAACGTATTTTAGAAATTGTGCACGTAAGTAAACATTCACACAATATAATTTACTGACAGAAGTGTGATTTTGAAGTCAAAGTAGTCCATGAAGTTGTCCATGAATTTGAAATACAATGAATTACTGTTTTGCACCCAATGTTATTGTTAAAATCCAACACAATTACAGTAGGCTATCTGGCATGATGTTCCAGAGAGAAAAAATGAATATTAAAATCAATGTTTCGGGAGTCCAAAATTATTTTCTGTCACAGGGCCCACAATTTCTAGTGGCGCCCCTGGTTCTGTGCCACTCCACTGTCTGTGTTCCATTTCCACTAGGGGGTGGTGTTTCAAATCAAATCAAATACATTTTTATTTGTCACATACAATTACACATAGTAAAAACTGTAATGAAATGCTTGGTCCACTGACTCCAATGACTGTGTGCTTCAACATAAAAACAAAACAATAATAATAATACATATGAAAAAAAGTATATACAAGAATTGCTGTTAGGCTATGCTTTGTGATGTAGGCCTATTAGGCTACACCTAGGCTATGCTTTGGTATAAAGCTACTGTATGCCCTAAACACAGAGCATAGGATTTATATGTTTTAGTTACATCCTGGCACAAGCCTCATGCCACAGAATGTTCCTTTACATAATACAGTATATAGAACATTAGAATTGTATAGTCCAAAGAAATACCGTTTGGGGGGCCCAATGTAAGGTGGAAGAAGACATGTGCAAGGTCTCTCTGAAAGAGTGAATAGAGGGAATCTGGGGGACCAGGCAAGTTCTGTACAACAAAGGCTGAGTGGCATTATATCAATTTGATACCACTGTGGTGAAGCAGCCCCATCTAGTGGCTGAAGTGAGTTTAGAGTTGTTGCAATATGCATGAATATTCATGAGACAAACCTGTTGAATATTAAATATTATAACTGATAAGCCAAACGCAACACATTTGCTAAAGTTTAAGCAAGGTGAGTAAGCAGTCTGGTCTGGGCACATTCAAGTGAATCCCAGTCAACATAATGAAAGTTTCTCAAGGGTATTTTATACTGGACTATGAGCACAGTTGAGACAAGAACACCTTGTGTTAAGAGTTTTGTAGAGAATTATTAAAGATTACGCCTTTATTTTTGTCTACTTTTCAGTTAAAGTCTGATTTTCAGTCAGTTTTGTCTGATTTTCAGCTAGGCTAGATTCTGTCTACTTTGAACATTATAACAAACTGACTATTGTAACTTTATCATTTTAGTTGCCATGAATAGTCAGAGTCTACGGTATTGCATTGGGATTTTGTTTCTTGGATTGTTTATCACGGTGAGTAGATATTTTTGTTTTGATAGTTTTTTGTCATTTTAAGGACTGCAATGATGCATGAAAGAATCAAAATCATAATAGCCTACAAATGTAAACAATTGCAGAGTGATCTAAAATTTACTCAGAAGTTTAAGTAGCATGACCCTGCCTGCTTTTATATCAGCTCATGATGTGTAGCTTATTTGTGATTTATTCTATTTCAAGCCCTTTCCCACCTGAATATCTGGTTCATTGCTGATTGACAAGGACAGAGTTATAGGCTAGTTAGGGTATGACTTGGGGATAAATCAATTTAAACAGCCTATATCCTTCCCCTGTGTGGAAAATGTGTTTATTCAAATGTCATAGATGTTCATTACAAGTCAATTAATTGTAAAAAAAAAAAAAAAAAAAAAAAAACAGCAACAACATTAAAACATAATTTTGAGCTGGCTTGATAAATTCATGTGTAAAGTTCACATTCACTCATTTCACTTGACATGGCAAGTCTGAGGCAATATAAAATGCACAGTTTCAGCATCAGACATCTGTGACTTTGAAACTAAGTCATGAAATGATTCAAATAATAAAAAAAAAACACTACAATATCCATATTATGACTGACTTTCAGCAAAGCCATAATTGTCATAATGCATATTGCTGCTATCATAAAATCACCAGACTGCAAGACTGTGTACTTTGTAGGAAGGTAAACGGGAGGGAGGTGCTTTGTTTTTGTTTTTTGCCACATTTGTTTTGTTGATATTTTAAAATACAGAAGCAATAATTTAAACATGTCAGGCTCTTTTTGTTCACAGAAAGACCATAATAAAATACAGAATACAGATTTAAGCACAAAGGTACCATACACAAAATGCCAGACAATGTATTTCTAAAGGAGTTTAATTAGGATGATGACACTTTTTTTGTGTCAAGTGCAAGTAAACAAGATCTGAGGTCGATCCTCTCCTTTTTATATAAAATATTAAAGTGACGGTGTGAGATTGAAGGTGGAGTTTCTATAAGTGTAAAGCCTGTCTGATCTGGATGAATTAGTCTCCCTAGTAGCGGATTGAGTCTGTTAGAGAGTACTTTAGCAAGTACCTTTCCATCAACATTCACCAATATTCAAAGAACCTCTGTTGCGTAGCAAAGCCTGACTGAATTTGACTGTATTTCTATTTTAATGTTGCAATTTTTCTATGAAGAGCCAAAGATGGGTATTTAGCATTTCCTTTGATCTGTTCCTCCAAAATCTTTTTTTTTTTTGGCTATATTTTTTCCTCCTTGACACTTCAAATGATATTACTCTAGAACCTACCCCTTATGAAAGTTTTAAATGCTTTACAGAAGACTGAAGGGAAGTCCCCAGAGATGTCATACTTCTCAACATACAAGGAGATTTGATCTGCTAAAAGAACAAGAAAAATTTGGATCTGCAAGAAAATACCAGTGCAATGCAGCACAACAATAGCATAGGCTTTTAGGGCTGATCCAATCTTGTAATTCAAGATTGGATCAGCCCTTGAATGTAAACAAATC
>JAODXP020000019.1:36892611-36938764 GCA_027497455.2 Sardinella longiceps | reverse complement strand
TATTCAAGGTGGGGGGGGGGGGGTGCTCTTTGGAAAAATGTTGGTAATCCCAAAGAAAATAAAATAAGATACCCTTCTAATGAATAAATTTGCTTCAATAAATATAAGCTAGTTCATGATTGAACTTGAAAACAATGCTAACATGTTTTGGCCACCATCTAGGCCTTCATCAGAGCAAGGAATCATACCAGGTGCAAGTGTGAATTTTACTGCTATTGTATATCCACATCAGCTTCAATCTCAATGATACCATTCCGAATGTGATGTTTTACCAGTTCTTCCAGAATGACTCAGAGAATAGAATTAACGAATTTACAGAACACAGAATAACTAAAATCGAAAAGTCTTTCGAGTCGGCCCCATTCCCTAGCCTGGGAGTTCCCATGCTCCTCTGCGCGCTTATTTTGGCATTCGCCAGGCTACCCATTCCCCATTCCTCAAATCTTGACCCAGCAGATCCTTCATTAACTAGCAGGGGTGGAACCTACAGTACCCCCGAACATGAGGACAGGGGGACCTTACAGGCGGCAGGAGGTGGGGATTACGGAGTGCTGGGGTTTAGAGCAACAAAATCATGTTAGACAGGTCTATAAAAGTCAGCAATGGGGCAAGCAATGCATAAGTCTTCCTGGAAGAACTTATGCTAAAGTGTCCACTTCTGAGCCAACATAATTCATGTTTAAGGCTTAACTCTCTATTGAGGGTCTATGCTGTTCCAAATTATTTTGTTCCACTTGCTAACTAGTGCGCTTAGCAGGCTCATTCATTAGAGCTATGCTTGAAATCACTCTGGAGCACCGCTTTAACACCCAGGGGCGTTGTACTGGTGGGAAAAGGGAACTGAATTGCCAGGGCCCTTGGGAGTTGGGAGAGGTTGGGAAACGGCCCTTGTCTGTCTGTCTGTCTGTCTGTCTGTCTGTCTGTTTGATTGTTAGCAACTTTATGGCTTAAGTTGTGGACGGATTCTTATGAAGTTTTTACCTGATGGGTGTCTTTGCCCAAAGGAAGAACCCATTACATTTTGGTGATTCCTGGAGGATTCTTAAGGCTACCACTGACAGATGTCACGTCCATCAGTAAACACCAGAAATGTAGGGGGCGCAATCGTACATCCAGGTCTGGAATGCCATCTGGAATTTATATTGCATCAGTGACCATATAGGTCTGCACTCTCTGAGTGCTTTAGTTTTCCTTGAAATATTACATGTAATCCGTGCAGTGCTTTTCAAGTTATGTGGTACACAGACAGACACACAGACGCCGGCGAAAACATAATATAACCTCCTTGGTGGAGGTAATAATTCGTGGTCATGCTTGTTGATAGGGCCCAGAATTTGGTGCTACTCCCCTGACTGGATCTACAATACGGATATTCAATGAAATTAAAATCATTACTATTTTCGATTTTCTGTTAGTGCGCAAAGATTATAACAGAGCATAGTGAAGTACAGTATATCTGTTTATTGTGAACAGAAAGAGGTGGGTCAGACCCAGATGAGATTCCAGCAGAGAATCCAGGAGAGAGAGAAGGAGCTGCAGGAGCTGAGGAAGGCTGTGGAGACTCTCAAGGTGAGAAATGACAAAACAAGAGCTGACTGATGGAAGCTTCAGCTCTCTGTTATTGTTATGATTCTGGCTTGTATCAATGTGCCATTATATCACAACATTTACAGTGCCGTTTGCCAGAAAAGACAATCTCCATCAACTATGACAAACATATAATTATCATTTTTTGAATAAATTACCCATGGGTGTAATTTAAATGCAGAAGTTCCACATTTTCCAAGAACTGTTGTGAGCTCAGTGCCATCTTTACACCACAAAACCATGAACCCCTTTTGAGCTTCACCTCCCTCTGTGTGTCTCCTGTCCTCCTCTTTGTGTGTCTCCTATCAGAGCTCTGCACAGACAGCAGTGAAGGACAGTGAGAGGATCTTTACTGAGATGATCCGCTCCATTAAGAAAAGACGCTCTGAGGTGACACAGCTGATCAGAGCTCAGGAGAAGGCTGAGGTGACTCGGGCTGAAGGACTCCTGAAGAGACTGGAGCAGGAGATTGCTGAGCTGAAGAGGAGAGATGCTGAGCTGGAGCAGCTTTCACACACAGAGGATCACATCCATTTCCTCAAGGTGACTCCATTGTTGACATCATACTGTGTACTGTTTTACATCTCCATGTACAGTATAAGTTATACCAGTGATTTTTATATTTGTATATTTTAATAAATATTGATATAATTACAAAGAACAATTGCAAACACAAGTTAGATTTGTATCTTTCACCATTATATCTGCAGCCATTGGAAATCCACATCCTTGACTGTTTGGGTTGTCTCCCCTTTTACATGTTTCTGCCCATAGAGTTTCCAGTCAGTCAGAGAATCTCCTCACTCTAAAGATGTACCCACCATGACCCTCAACCAAAACATCTCTTTTGAGGCTGTGAAGAAATCAGTGTCTGCACTGAACCATGCAGCTGCAGAAACAACTGGATGACATCTTCAAACAAGAAAAAGGCAACATATCATCTGCAGCAGGTTGGACAAATATCTGGAACAAACAGGGGTTTAAGTGTGTGTGTGTGTGTGTGTGTGTGTGTGTGTGTGTTTTCGGCACCTCAGATAAATAATTTATATTCATATTCAAAGATCTTGCATGCTTCCAATAGTGAGATGTATGAAAAAAAAAAAATATATATATATATTATGGCAAGCCGTTCAGGAAAAAACCTTGAATATATTGAATGAAGTCCCGAATATATTGAATGAAGTCCTGAATATATTGAATGAAAGAAAACCTTGAAGGTTGGTGTAGCAGCTAGCTTATGGGATCATCGCCGCTTCCTGTGCTGTTCACTGGTGGTGGTAACGCGGCTGAATTAATTGGTAACACTTTGCGGTAAGGGTACATGAATTATCATGAATTCATGCATGAAATCATTCATGATTCATGCATTACTTCATCTCTGAAAGTCTAATGAGTTATCAGGAATTAACATGAATTCATTGTTTGTCATTAATGACCTCCTGCTGAAATAGCACATGATCTTAAGTATTAGTTACACTGGGTACATCATCATGAGTCATGATTAATTAGCATGAGTCATGATTATTAGCATGATCATGATGAATTCATCAGGTTTGTGCCCCCTCAACTAAAGTGTTGACATGGTTAAATTGGTAAAAATTAGTTGACGTAAGGGATAGATATGAGGAACTAGGCCAAAGTAGGCTAAATAAGTACTTTTATTATATCAAATTCTTTTGAACAAAAACATCATGATCATGTGTAATTAGTCATGACTCATGATGATGTACCCAGAGTAATTAATGCTTAAGATCATCTGCTATTTCAGCAGGAGGTCATTCATGATAAATAATGAATTCATGCTAATACCTGATGAGTCATTAGATATTCAGAGATGAAGTAATGCATGAATCATTAATGAATCATGAATGAAATCATGCATGAATTCATGATAAATCATGTACCCTTACCGCAAAGTGTTACCGACTAATTACTACACGGCCAAAATAACTGACTGTGACTTAACTAAACTATTTTACCTTGCAGCTGCAATCAATGAAATTATTAATAAAACTATAATTTATTTAATATTTTTGCCTCATTTACTCATTCACTGCCAACCACTCCACCCAAGCGGTACTGACTGGTCACAGGCATTTCCATACTGGTGACACACATAAGATGGCCGCCGGCACTGACCTCAGATGAGGCAAGTTTCATTCAATATATTCGGAGTTTCATTCAATATATTCGGGACTTCATTCAATATATTCGGAG
This sequence comes from Sardinella longiceps, assembly GCA_027497455.2. Lineage (NCBI taxonomy): Eukaryota > Metazoa > Chordata > Actinopteri > Clupeiformes > Clupeidae > Sardinella > Sardinella longiceps. The sequence continues at coordinate 36,934,960 of JAODXP020000019.1, read as the reverse complement.
TTTCATTCAATATATTCGGGTCTTCATTCAATATATTCAGAGTTTCATTCAATATATTCGAGACTTCATTCAATATATTCGGAGCTTCATTCAATATATTCGGAACTTCATTCAATATATTCGGGGCTTCATTCAATATATTCGGGACTTCATTCAATATATTCGGGGTTTCATTCAATATATTCGGAGTTTCATTCAATATATTCGGGACTTCGTTCAATATATTCGGAGTTTCATTCAATATATTCGGGACTTCATTCAATATATTCGGGACTTCATTCAATATATTCGGAGTTTCATTCAATATATTCAAGGTTTTCTTTCATTCAATATATTCGGGACTTCATTCAATATATTCGGAGTTTCATTCAATATATTCAAGGTTTTCTTTCATTCAATATATTCGGAGTTTCATTCAATATATTCGGGACTTCATTCAATATATTCGGAGTTTCATTCAATATATTCGGGACTTCATTCAATATATTCGGGACTTCATTCAATATATTCAGAGTTTCATTCAATATATTCAAGGTTTTCTTTCATTCAATATATTCGGAGTTTCATTCAATATATTCGGGACTTCATTCAATATATTCGGAGTTTCATTCAATATATTCAAGACTTCATTCAATATATTCGGAGTTTCATTCAATATATTCAAGGTTTTTTTCCTGAACGGCTTGCCATAATAAATATATATATGGGCAATTCCACGAAAAAGTAAACCTCACCTTAAAACTTTAAGTCTCACCTACATGGACATACAAATTCTTTCAGAAAACTTCCAATACAAAAAAGTATTGTCTCGATGTAAATATTCAACTGAGCAAGTTTCGAAAGGATATCTGTTTGTTAAAATTTTTACCCTATTCAGCTATAATGTAAGTCTATGGAGGGGCTTATAATGGGCATAAGTGGGTGATAACACACACAAAGCTGCAATACTATCAGTTATTTTTCATTGTTATATTACTATTTCTCTTGTTACAGGTTAAAATCCACCGTTCACAATTGTTTTGTATCGTTTTGGAGGGTTTTTCCAGACGTCACGTCCATAACGTCACATCCATAACGCCATGTCTCCCAATGAAAACCAACTTTTTTTACATTTACATTTGAAATTAAGTCTTTCTCTGTCTTTACTGAGGTGTCCTGTTTGGTATGAATGTAGTAATATTTACATTTCTCTAGAAATTTCACACACTTCACAGCAAAAACTACGCTCTCTCAAAAGTTTGTCCGTTTTTCGTCACGTCCATAACGCAAATTGAAAGGCTCATATTCTTATGATGCAAATCATGATATTATTTTTTTCTGTTTGCCTGTATTCAGCCATGGAGTTTGCAGAAGAATATGAAAAAAAATTGTGAAATACTGCTAGGTTTGCAGAGGTTATCTGGCCTTTTGTTCATCAATAATGCACAAAAATGTCACGTCCATAACGCTGGAATTGCCCATATATATATATAAGGGCAATTCCACGAAAAAGTAAACCTCACCTTAAAACTTCAAGTCTCATCTACATGGACATACAAATTCTTTCAGAAAACTTGCAATACAAAAAAATATCGACTCGATGTAAATATTCAACTGAGCAAGTTTCGAAAGGATATCTGTTAAATTTACCCTATTCAGCACAAAGCTGCAAGGCTATGAGTTATTTTTTATTGTTTTATTACTATTTCTGTCGTTTATGGTTAAAATCCACCTTTCACAATTGTTTTGTATCATTTTGGAAGGTTTTTCCAGACGTCACGTCCATAACGTCACATCCATAACGCCATTTCTCCCAATGAAAGCCAACTTTTTTACACTTACATTTGAAATTAAGTCTTTCTCTGTCTTTACTGAGGTGTACTGTTTGGTATGAATGTAGTAATATTTACATTTCTCCAGAAATTTCACACACTTCACAGTAAAAACTACTCTCTCTCAAAAGTTTGTCCGTTTTTCGTCACATCCATAACGCAAATTGAAAGGCTCATATTCCTATAATTCAAATCATGATATTATTTTTTTGAGTTTGCCTATATTCAGCCATGGACTTTGCAGAAGAATATGAACAAAATTGTGAAATACTGCTAGGTTTGCGGAGGTTATGTGGCATTTTGTTCATCAATAATTCAATTCAATTCAATTCAATTCAATTTTATTTGTAGAGCGCACAAATACAGTACATTGTCTCGCGGCGCTTTACAGACAGTACGGGAAGCATCCATGAGAATCAGGGGCAAGGAAAAACTCCCTCGCTTTGTAAATAGTTTGTTATGTAGGAAGAAACCTTGGGCAGATCCACGCCTCATGGACTCAGCCTACCTGCCTGGGGCCTAATAAAGTATCCGTAAAGTCTGATGCATAGATTGACCATGGTTAACACAAAACAGTATGAGTACTGAATGTAGTCAGAGATGATATACACATAGTTTGTGCGACAGTCAGGGCCAAGGGATGGAGTCAGTAGTTGGAGTGTGGGATTAGTCGGTATTTGGAGTGGGATCAGAGTTCATTGGGTGTTGGTCGCCATCTAAGTAGTGGTCATCAGGGGGCCATCAGGCCAGTTCCATCACGGGCCTCAGAGAAAAGGGGGATGGTCATGGTGTGTGGCTCCGGGGAGGTTGGTCAGCATCCGTAGTGGGGTAGGGTTGGTGGCAGGGAGGTACGGGAGGTTCATCACTCAGCCAGTGCGTCGGGGCAGAGGAGGCAAGAGAAACAAAGAGAAACAGAAACAAGAGGATTAGGCCAATCTAGGAGGATATCACTTCATGATATGTGTCATATAATCTAGCTAGAGTGAGGAGAGGGAGAGAGAGAGAGAGGAGAAAGAGGGTTGTACAGGATGGCAAGTGTGCAGAAGGTGGCAGCACTAGGCTATCGCAGCATAACTAAGGTATGGTACATGGCATCTCACCAACCCAGAAGGGGTGGTCAGTGGCCGCCTTGGAAAAACAGCAGAGGTAGCCCTCCCAAGAAAAGCCCAAGAGGAGTGGTGATATGCCATGGCCCACTCCTAATTATAGGAAATGTCAAAAAATGTCACATTCATAACGCTGGAATTGCCATATACATCATCAAAAGGCCTAATGGAATGACATTGACACTATCATAGCCGAACAGGATAAGTAATTTTTCTTTGTTGCGCCGACACTGAATTTGAGAGTTTCCCCTCCTCCCACATTAACCACAGGGAACCAGTCATGAAATAGTATGATTTTGATGTGACAAATTTATATTTATGCTTCATCCTCACTGGATGTTTTTATTGTGTTTCTCTCACAATAGGGACACATCAGATCTTCCACTCTTTAAAATGTGAGTCTCTATGCCTCTCTCTCTCTCTCTCTCTCTCTCTCTCTCTCTCTCTCTCTCTCTCTCTCTCTCTCTCACACACACACACACACACACGAAGAGATAGAGACGGATTATCTGAATTAATTTTTACCACATACTGTAGCCCAGTGACACTAATGTCACAAACATGTAGCATTTGCAGTCAGCCTACTTTTCTTCTCCATAATCTCTACTGATAAGATGAAATCTGCACTTCAGGTTAATTACTGATTTTACTGTGGTTCTGTCTGTTTCAGTGTTTGATGTCCAGGCTGTTTGTCCTGAACCAAAGACCAGAGAGGAATTTTTACAGTGTAAGCTGGACACACACACACACACACACACACACACACACACACACACACACACACACACATGTACGCACGCGCACAGACACTGTGACACACACATACACAGTCATACACACAACCCCCAATTCACACAATATTCTCTCTTGTATGCATGCATGCGCGCACACATACACACACATTCATACACACACACACACTCACATGAATATACATTTAACACATACATGGTGACCTTGTTCTTTCTTACTTCAAGTCAAGTCAAGTCAAGTCAAGTCAAGTCAAGTGCTTTATTTGTCACATGCACATTTACAGGAAAAATGCAGTGAAATGAGGGGGAGCGTATGGCTCTGAGCTGCATATAGTTATTAAAATAATAAAAACACATAATAAATACTATAGCATAAATAATACTGTAAAGAAAATATATATTAAAAAGTCCAATCCTAAGAGGGTTGTCCATAGGCTACAAAGAGAGAGTGGGAGAAGAGTTTAGCATTCTGACTGCTGATGGAAAAAAACTCCTTCTCAGTCTCTCAGTCTTTGTATTTAGGCGATGACGACAGCCCTGCTCAAACCAGAGCAGAATCGTCTTTGGCTTTAGTTTTGGACGAATTGCACTTGTCATTTTCTTTGAAAGTGAAAAAAGAAAGTACACTGAAGTTTTTCGTTCTGAAAAAAGATGTCTTTGCCGTGTTACCGACAGGCTATGGGAAAAGTTTTATATACCAGCTGGTACCACTGGCCGGAACGCTTACGTGGAGAGGCAGTTTGAAAGACAACGCAATCACCCGCCCCTCCATTGAGGTACACCCTATCAGTGGTCTTCAGACTATACATTCTTATGAGTCTGACGTGTGTGTTTGTGTACGTGTGCATGTGTGTGTGTGTGTGTGTGTGTGTGTGTGTGTGTGTGTGTGTGTGTGTGTGTTTCCATGCAGAGATGTCTACAGTCTCACTTAGATGTGAAACTTTCCCTCCCATGAGAAACACATAAATAAATCCCTTCACAACACGTCATATCAACAACACACTCTCACACACTACCTATTTAAAACACATTTACTGTAGTATTTTCTCCCCTCCATCAGATTCCTGTCACTTCACTCTGGATCCAAACACAGCAAACAAATATCTCCATCTGTCTGAGGGGAACAGAAGAGTGGAGTGGAAATTTGGGCTCCAGTCATATCGTGATCATCCAGAGAGATTTGGTTGTTATGCTCAGGTGCTGTGTAGAGAGGGTGTGTCAGGACGCTGCTACTCGGAGATGGAATGGAGTGGGCATGTTTCTATATCAGTCTCATATAAAAGCATCAGCAGGAAAGGAGAGGGTGCTGAGTGTGCATTTGGATGTAATAATCAGTCCTGGAGTCTTATCCTGAGAAGCTCCATTTTCAAGCACAATAATAAAGAGACTAAACTCCCTCTAGTTGCCAGCTCCAGAATAGGAGTGTATGTGGATCACAGGGCAGGAACTCTGGCCTTCTACAGCATCTCTGACACAATGACCCTCCTGCACAGAGTCCAGACCACATTTGCTCATCCACTCTATCCTGGGTTTGGGTTTGGTTCTTTTAAATCGTCTGTGAAGCTGTTGTGACACATAATATATACAGCTGGTCAAAAATGTGAAGACTCAAACACGCTTTTATCACACTCATGTAAATGTTCACATGTACACACACACACACACACACACACACACACACACACACACACACACACTACAATCATGTATGTACAGTATAGGGGTGATATAATGTTTGTCATCCTCCATGTGTAACTGATGTCTGCTAGGTAAGGACGCTGTGTGCTGGTTTTGGTAGGTTTGCTTGTTTTGACCTCACCAGTGTCAGCTGATGTAATAAACTCCTTTGGTAATTTGGGGTGCCTGTCATGTTTGTGTGACTCTCAGGGATTGAAGTATTTGTAACATTCATTTAGATATTTTTTCCACATTGTAAATAAATGACACCATTGGCCAATCTGTTGCCTCTGTCTGATGTCTCCTACTGTGCATCACTCGACTACCCTATCACACATCGTAAAGAAAAGACCAGTACCAGATAGAGTGGAATCACTCAAATTCCCCACAACTGGAACAACCTTCCCCTTTACTACTGCTAGTAGTGGTTGTAGCACTTTTTACAACTCATAAATAGAACAACTTTCTCTCTTTCTTTCCTTCTATCTATCTGCTCCTCTCTACTCTATTCACCCCTATGCTGCCTGGGCTCCATGGGTGTGGCTCGGATCGCCTGGTCCTGACTGCTGTGTGGTTGTCGTCTTTGGTAGGTTCTGTCTGTGGACACTGGGCCACACCTTGTAACCCCCCCCCCCCACACACACACACACACACACACATAGCCAACAATGCATGAGTATACTTGCATACTTGGGGGTGAAATTCTTTATTATCTATTTCCAATTACCCTGCAAGAAACTCATTTTACTGACTGAAGTTATTTCAGGATGAGAGAGACAAAGGCCGTGTCTTCAGGTATGTAGAGTTATAAATACTACACATAAACTAATCATACAGTACATGAATGAATGAATGAATAGCATTTTATTGTCAGTTCCATTACATGTACAAGACATACAAGGAATTGAAATGGCGTTCCTCACTATCCCAACAGTGAAATACATGGCATTCATTACAACAATGACAGTGGCAAGGCATACTTCATGACAATGGCAATGACAAGGCATACTTCATGACAATGGCAATCACACACTGCATGGTGTGGTGGGGGGTAGGATAGGAGAGGCCGCTGCACATTAACGCGCCGCCTAGTAGTAGTTTGGCAGAAAAGTTAAAAAGAATCACAAGGGGTGAGATGAGGAACAAAAACTACAATTCCTAGACTGAGCTCCAGAGGGAGCACAGTGTAGGAGCTGACAAAAACCTCAGCACATAAAAACATTGATAAGACAGTTGACAGGACAAGACATTCAACCCATTTAAGACATTCAACCCTGCCTCTTTTAATTAAATATAATTATTCTGATTAAACAGAATGATTTTGAGTAATACCAGAGCTACAAGACATTAAGCAACAGACACTTTGGGAAATTCTTGAAGAACTACCCCTTCAAGAGCACCTCTTGCCCTGGAATGTACTGAGTATGCCTTTACAATACACTCCAGTTCCAGTTGTCACATTTACATTTCTGCATTTCGGAGAATAATTTCACCAAAAACATTATTCATAAAATAGTATCAAGTAAATGCATGTTTGATTCACATAAGGCTTTCCAACACAAATCAAACATTTTTGCCTGTATTCACCTCTAGATGGAGACACATGTGTGTGTAACTATCCAGTTGCTCCACTTGGGGCCACAGATTACATGAGGTCTTCCAGCATGAGCCTCTGAGGGGGAACTAACTAGCAGAGAGGGAGATAACAGATGTGTGCATTAGACATACTATAATCTCAACCTATTCAAACCTTCAGTGTATTTTGAAAGCCATGAAAAGCGTCAGGAAAATGAATATTAAACAGTTCAAATTCCTCACTGTTTTAGGCGTTGTTCCCACAGATTATATAAGGTCTCGCAGCCTCTGCAGGTGAACTAACTAACATTGGATGTGCGGGTTATAACATGAAGCCATGCATTCAACTCTGTCTTTCTGTATGAGATGCTTTTCTGAGCACTTTTTATTGTATTGGATAAAATGACATTCATACCTTGATTGCATCCAATTATTTAAGCACCAGTCGAAATTATTACTCAGACATCCACCTACAGAAACTCATTTCAGGGAGGCGTTGTTGTTCCAACAGATTACATGATGTCTTGCAGCCTCTGCAGGTGAACTAACTTGCAGAGGGTAACAGATGTATGAATTAGAGACACTATAATCTCAATTTATTCAAACCTTCAATGTATTTTCTGTCAATTCATGAAAAAGGTCAGTGAAATAAATATTGAATGTTATATTTTGGAGTTCAAATTCCTCCCTGTCTTTCATTATGCATCTATAATGACATTTCAGAATCTCTTTAAACTCTATAGGACTAATGAACACTGCTCATTCCACTAACAGTATGATAAATGTGAACCTGATCCAAGTCCAGTTCCAGTCTTTCACTCAGACACACTGGTGTGTAATTGGCCACTCCCCATCCCTATACTTCCTGTTGTCTTCCTGACTGTTCTGATGAAGTGAAACTGAATTCTCACACTGCTCCGTCTTCTTCAGAGTGTGAGTGTGTTGTCGATGAGAGCTAGAAAATGGCAGAGGCTATTTCTAAGGAGGAAGATTTCTTCACCTGTCCAGTGTGTCTGGATCTTCTGACCAACCCAGTTACTATTCCCTGTGGACATAATTTCTGTATGAGGTGCATTAATGGCTGCTGGGATCAGGAGGATCAGAAAGGAGTCTACAGCTGCCCCCTGTGCAAACACACCTTCACTCCCAGACCTGTCCTCTACAAAACCCCTCTGATTGCTGAAATGGTGGAGAGATTTAGGAGGACCAGAATCCAAGCTGCACCAGCTGCTGTATCTACTGCTGGTCCTGGAGATGTGGAGTGTGACGTCTGCACTGGGAGAAAACTCAAAGCTGTCAAGTCCTGTTTAGACTGTCTGATGTCTTACTGTGAAACTCACTTCAAAGCTCACAATGACCTTAACCGAAGTAGGAAACACTCAGTGATCAATGCCACAGGCCAGCTACAGGAGAGGATCTGCTCCCGCCATAACAAAGTTCTGGAAATATTTTGTCGAACTGATCAGAGTTGTATCTGCTACCTGTGCACAATGGACAAACATAGAGGCCACGACACAGTCACAGCTGTAGAAGAACGGACTGATAAACATGTGAGTACTTGAGTTATACAGATCTCTGTTAGAAAACCTTGTAATAGTTGGGGGGGGGGTATGCCTGGGGACTAGTTCATAATTGAACTTAAAAACTATTTTTTACAAGCAGCTTATAAATATAGTAGTGGGAATATTGGGAAACCAAAAGTGTACATCATTATCAGTCTAGGAGTAAAACAAAGCCAAAAGCGGTCTTTGGTATTATTTGCCCGCAGCGCTGCCTTCCAATATCATCCTGCCTTCAAGGCACTACTCCACTCAGTTTAGAGTTAGGATGAGGGTTGAGGGGGTTAGGGTTACGAATAGGGTAAGGGTAGTGCCTTTTAGGCTGTGCTGCCTGGAAGGTGCCGTTGGGGGCAAAAAACACCATTGAGCGCCAAAAGCCGGGAGGAGGAGAGTCCATCCTGTTCCAGGTGGGTTCAGGCTTATATACCACTCACATTTTGGGTACCTGGACAGCAGAGGGAGCAAAATTGAGATTAGGATAGACAGCCTGACAGGACTGTCACAATACCATTCCAGATGTGATGTTTTGCCAGTTCTTCCAGAAAGACTCAGAGAATAAAATGAAAGAAATATTGGTAACACTTTGCGGTAAGGGTACATGAATTATCATGAATTCATGCATGAAATCATTCATGATAAATTCATGATTCATGCATTACTTCATCTCTGAAAGTCTAATGAGTTATCAGGAATTAACATGAATTCATTGTTTGTCATTAATGACCTCCTGCTGAAATAGCACATGATCTTAAGTATTAGTTACTCTGGGTACATCATCATGAGTCATGATTAATTAGTATGAGTCATGATTATTAGCATGATCATGATGAATTCATCATGTTTGTGCCCTCTCAACTAAAGTGTTGACATGGTTAAATTGGTAAAATTTAGTTGACGTATGGCATATGACTAGGCCAAAGTAGGCTAAATAAGTACTTTATTATATCAAATTATATCAAATTCTTTTGAACAAAAACATCATGATCATGTGTAATTAGTCATGACTCATGATGATGTACCCAGAGTAATTAATGGTTAAGATCATCTGCTATTTCAGCAGGAGGTCATTAATGATAAACAATGAATTCATGATGATACCTGATGAGTCATTAGATATTCAGAGATGAAGTAATGCATGAATCACGAATGAATCATGAATGAAATCATGCATGAATTCATGATAATTCATGTACCCTTACCGCAAAGTGTTTAACCGAGCAGGTTAGACAGGTTTATAAAAGTCAGGTGAGCCGAGTGTGATTGGACAAGCAATGCATGAGGAAACTACTGAGTCTTCCTGGTAGAACTTGCGCTAAAGCTTTCACTTCTGTTCCAACCAATTAATAATACTTAACCTTCTATTGGACCCAGGGGCATATATTGGGGCCCAAGCGGGGGATGGGTCATGGGGGCCCAAGGCCACTGCTTCCAGATAGGGCCATAACTTGGTGCTATGTCCCTGAATAGACATTTATATTAAGGATATTTACTGAAATAAAATCACAGACATTATTTTAATAATAATAAGGGGAAATCAAAAATCTATTTTCTCTTAGTGGTCCAAAATTCGAAATGATGTGTGTTTAAAGTATGTGTGTTTATTGTGAACAGAAAGAGGTGGGTCAGACCCAGAGGAGATTCCAGCAGAGAATCCAGGAGAGAGAGAAGGAGCTGCAGGAGCTGAGGAAGGCTGTGAAGACTCTCAAGGTGAGAAATGACAAAACAAGAGCTGACTGATGGAACCTTCAGCTCTCTGTTATTGTTCTGATTCTGGCTTTTGTGTTGAGGGGCCATTAGATCACAACATGTACAGTGTCATGTACAGTACTAGAAAAAGACTCTCTCCATCAATAATGATGAACACAAGATGATCACTTTTGATAAATTGCACATGGTAATTGAAATGGTGAATGAAGAAGTTCCACCGTTTCATAGAAGTGTGAGCTCAGTGACTAACTTCCTCACGTGCCATCTTTACTCCACAAAACATGAAACCCTTTTGAGCTTCACCTCCCTCTGTGTGTCTCCTGTCCTCCTCTTTGTGTGTCTCCTATCAGAGCTCTGCACAGACAGCAGTGGAGGACAGTGAGAGGATCTTTACTGAGATGATCCGCTCCATTGAGAGAAGACGCTCTGAGGTGACACAGCTGATCAGAGCTCAGGAGAAGGCTGAGGTGAGTCAGGCTGAAGGACTCCTGAAGAGACTGGAGCAGGAGATTGCTGAGCTGAAGAGGAGAGATGCTGAGCTGGAGCAGCTTTCACACACAGAGGATCACATCCATTTCCTCAAGGTGACATCATTGTTGACATCACTGAATATAGAAGTGTTTTACATCTAAAGGTTATGCCAGAGATGTTTGATATTAATCCTTTTAGGCTAATTTTAATAAATATTGATATACTTAAAGAGAGCAATAACGAATGTAATAATACTCGCAGAAAATGAAACGTGGCGATTTCTTTGGACGAATTGGTTTGGAACTATATCTCATTTCTGCGTAATGATCAAGGTGCGTGGCGCAGCAGCACACTCATCCAAGCCGCCCCTGAAAATAGTCCCAACAAACACAACAAACGTTCATGTTACATTCACTATGTGTGTTGATTATTACGCCGAACTGGATTATAGTTCCAAGATAATTACCGAGGAAGTTGCCACGTTTCATTTTCTGCAAGTATTATTACATTTTCCAACTAGATATGAGAAGACATTTAAACGGGAAAATGGGAAATATTTATTACTTTTAAGCGTGATGCTAGCGGGTGCGATGCTAGCTGTTCAAATCCGATTCAAGCAACTATGCTAGGCTAGAGCTGCAAGTCGTATCGCCAGGCTCGGAGAACGGCTTGATGAACAGAAAAAAGGTAAAACTCAATTTCTTAACTCGAGGGGAGGTGCAAAATGAACTTATTTCCACAAATGGTGGCCTGACGCTTTAAGCATATTGTTTTAAATACCATTAATATACGCAGATTAATTCTTGTATTTTTCACCAATATCAGCAGCCATTGGACATTCACAGCCTTGACTGTTCAGGTTATCTCACCTTTAAGTATGTTTCTGTCCATAGATTTTCCAGTCAGTCAGAGAATCTCCTCACTCTACCTACCTACCCACCATGACCTTCAACCAAAACATCTCTTTTGAGGCTGTGAAGAAATCAGTGTCAGCACTGAAGATGCAGCTGCAGAGACAACTGGATGAAGAAAAAGACAAAATATCATCTGCCGCAGGTTGGACAAATATCTGGAATTGAACAAATCATGAAATATTATATGATTTTGATGAGACAAATTTATATTTATGCTTCATCTTCACTGGATGTATTTTCTGTGTTTTTCTCACAATAGGGAAATATCAGATCTTCCAGTCTTTAGAATGTGAGTCTCTATGCCCCTCTTTCTCTCTATCTCTCACTCACACACACACACACACACACACACACACACACACACACACACACACACACACACACGCACACGCACACGCACACACACACAAAGGCAAGGCAAACTATAGCGCATTTCGTACACAAAGGCATTTCAATGTGCTGTACAAAAATAAAAGCAAGTACAGGGTCCATGTCCGTATCCACTGCATACACGCACACACACACACACACACACATCAGACATACAGTAGAAAGGGATCATCTGAGTGAAGATGTAGAATCTCATTTTGTTCAGAGATCCATAGACATTAAACATGCAGGCAGTTACAGAAGCCCAGACAACATGGCTGCTTCAGGTGTCAGGGAAAGGGAATGTGAAAGGGAATATGAAAAAAAAGGGTAACGCTTTAATTTAATAAGTATTAGGTAAGAATGGTGTAACAAAAAAGTATCAAGAGATAAATTACTGAGTACTTACAGCCTAAGTTTGCTGAAATAACACACGTTCACGCTTTATTTTACAGCCCGTGAAGTACTGGGTAAGTACAGGTAAGAACATTGTTACAAAATAGAACTTCATGTGTAACATTGCCATAATGACAAAATAAGGGGTAGCCTAGATGTGCAGTATAGCCTACAGGAAAGGCATGTGTTGATTCACTTCATTTTATAGCCCCCACATCCAATATTAGGGTGTAGTTACAAGTAGTTTGGGGGTATTTAGGTAATTCCACTGTAGGCTACTTGTTCTTTACTTTTCAATAGGGTAGCCTACCTAAGTGGTGTAGCATCAGTGTGCGCGTCCTATCTATGCAGAAGGTGCGTGGAGGCCGAGAGCGGTATTGCAGACAGATATAGATTATAACGGCAGCAAATATGTTGTTTGATCACTAAGTTGTTTGTTCAGCATTAAACTAATGAAATAAAGTCTACCTTATTTATATAGAGTCTCACGGACAACCGCGAATGATGTAGGGTAAAATCTCCCACGAGTTGAGAGAAATAGTCTTGTTCAATTTGGAGTGGAATAATCAGTGCAAGTGATTATTCATGCGAGGGATTTATTAGTTTCATTTCATGCGAGGGAATTATTAGTTTCATTTTCCATGTTGTAAATAAAACGCATCTTTGTCAAACTGTTGCCTCTGACTATGCATGCTACTGTACACCACTTACTGTAGGTAGGCTACCCTATTGAAAAGTAAATAACAAGTAGCCTACAGTGGAATTACCTAAATACCCCAAAGTACTTGTAACTACACCCTAATATTGGATGTGGGGGCTGTAAAATGAAGTGAATCAACGCATGCATTCCCTGCGGGCTATACTGCGCATCTAGGCTATACCCATTTTGTAAATATGGCAATATTGCACATAAAGTTCTATTTTGTAACATTGTTCTTACCTGTACTTACCCAGTACCTCACAGGCTGTAAAATAAAGCGTTAACGTGTGTTATTCCAGCATTCTACTTTAGTAATTTATCCCTTGATACTTTTTTGTTACACCATTCTTACCTAATACTTACCCAGTACTTCACGGGCTGTAAATTAAAGTGTTACCAAAAAAGTCATGAACATTGTAAAAATCCAGGCTTTATTTTGCATAGACCGAATCATTAGGTATTATCAATTTCTTTTTACAGAAGCTTATTCTGTACAAAGAACACTTTAGAAGGCAACTTAATATGCATTTTTACCACACAGTCCAGTGACACTAATGTCACAAACATATAGCATTTGCAGACCTGTTTTTCTTCTCCATAATCTCTACTGATAAGATGAAATCTGCACTTTATGTTAATTACTGGGTTTACTGTGGTTCTGTCTGTTTCAGTTTCTGATGTACAGGCTGTTTATCCTGAACCAAAGACCAGAGAGGAGTTCCTGCAGTGTAAGCTGGACACACACACACACACACACACACACACACACACACACACAGTGATGTCTCTATATGTGTGCCTGCACACGCGCACTCATACAGACACACACACACACACACACACACAAACATATATGTGCACAAGTACATGCACAAAGGTTTGCCTCACTGAACATGGTCAGTTCTCTGTCTGTCTCGCTCTCCTCTCTCACTCTTCCACACATCCATGCATGGATGTCTACAGTCAGTCTTACTTAGAAGTGAAACATTCTCTCCCATGAGAAACACAAATAAATCCCCTCACAACAGAGCAGCAAACTCTCACACGCCCACCTTACGCCCACCTTACTTACGTTTGTTTTTTTCTCCCCTCCATCAGATTCCTGTCACTTCACACTGGATCCAAACACAGCAAACAGATGCCTCCATCTGTCTGAGGGGAACAGGAGGGTGGAGTATAAAGATGATTTTCAGTCAAATTCTGATCATCCAGAGAGATTTAGTAAGTGGCCTCAGGTGCTGTGTAGAGAGGGTTTGTCTGGACGCTGCTACTGGGAGGTGGAGTGGAGTGGAGTGGTTTATATATCAGTCTCATATAAAAGCATCAGCAGGAAAGGTTGGGGTAATGAGTGTGGGTTTGGATTTGATAATCAGTCCTGGAGTCTGGTGCTGAACAGCTTCAGCTCCTCTTTCAGATACAATAACAAAGAGACTAACCTCCCTTTAGTGCGCAACTCCAGAATAGGAGTGTATGTGGATCACAGGGCAGGAACTCTGGCCTTCTACAGCATCTCTGACACAATGACCCTCCTGCAAAGAGTCCAGACTACATTCACTAAGCCACTCTACCCAGGGTTTTATACTTATTTCTCATCTGTGAAGCTGTTGTGACCCAGAACATACACTGGATAAAAATATAAAGATCTCAGATATGCTTTGCACATATGCACACACACACACACACACACACACACACACACACACACTACAGTCATTCACACTCTCTTTCCTGGATTTTGGTCATGTAGATCATTAACACCATATAAAACTAAGTATTCATGTAGACATCACGCATGCCATACTGTACATGCCATACACAGTTGTTATGGATGGATCTGGGATTTCACACATTTCGGGGTGAAGATCAAATGTAACTTCATTCATGCAGTCCAGGATCTCTGGTAACACTTTACGGTAAGGTTACATGAATTATCATGAAATCATGCATGATTTCATTTATGATTCATTTGTGATTCATACATTACTTCATCTGAATATCTCATGACTATATCGACACTTTAGTTTAGAAGGCACAAACATGATGAACTCATGAGCAACTAACCTGTAATTCATGTCACTTTCATCACTTCATTCGAGGGGCCACAAATATGATGAACGTCTTAAAAAATAATGCTTAGTTAATGACATGTATGCTGCCCTTATTTTGATCAAAAGAGTGCACCTGTGTAACTGTCTGCGAGAACAAAGAAATAAATGGAAAGAGCAATTTATTTACCATTGGTAGGACCATCCAATTGTACAATTTGCAAATGTTGAACCCCGCCAATACTTTAGTTGAGGGGGCACAAACATGATGATCATGCGTAATTAATCATGACTCATAATGATGTACCCAGAATAATTAATGCTTAAGATCATGAGCTATTTTAGCAGGAGGTCATTAATGACAAACAATGAATTCATGTTGATTCCTGATGACTCATTAGACATTCAGAGATGAAGTAATACATGAATCATGAATTAATTATTAATGATTTCATGCATGAATTAATGATAATTCATGTATCCTTACCGCAAAGTGTTACCGGATCTCTTTTCAGCGGTCCAGTCCCTCTTTTACAGTACTGCTGTAAGACACACATCAGCACCCCATATATGAACTATTGGGTGATGTACAGTAATACCCCACCCCAGAGTCTGTGAGTTATTACAGTTATTGGATTCTTGTAGTCAGTTGACACATGGTGTGTATTTGCTCAGAGTATCCTGCTTGATGAAATTGGTGTCAGTCACATTTTAGCTGTCGCTAAAATATTAGCTGTTGAGTTAAAATATTTTCTTATATTAAAAGGGTAAATAGTAAATTGTAATGTTACTATGTGGATTTTTATAACATCCCCTAGTGGTCATAATATTGAATAGCACACTAGTTGCAATAGAAAGTTTGGGCCTTGTCATGAGATTGACATCATGACTTGCTGGGTAAATGTGCGTTCTGTCTTTCGGAGCTATGGAGCTCATGGTGTAAAGATACATGCAAGTGCTCAGTAAAGCCTTAGCAGCTCCTGATATTCCGATCAGAAGGCGCACATGTATGAGAATGTTATTTATTGTGTATTTTGTTTATTTCATGAGTACTGTAAGTTTCATTCACAGACTTTTATAAGAAATTAATATTGGCCAAGATGTGAGAATAAAATGTAATATTTATTTTATTTGTTTTTCACGGTGTTTTGGAGGTGTTTGAGGTCAAAATGCATACTTCAATGAGTGAAAGAAAAAAAAATAAAACTCAGTCAAACATCAGTTGGAACCATGCTTTTTATCTGGCCAGAAGAATAGATTTGGGAGCAGCGACACATGTACATGCTTGATTCACTGAAGGTTAGCACAAAACAAAACTTGTGATATTACTGATAGCTTTTATGTATCTGCCAATCTGGATATACCGGTTATTTGCCTTGCCTGTAACATTTTTATTCACCTCTAGATGGAGACACCTGTGTGTGTGTGTGTGTGTGTGTGTGTGTGTGTGTGTGTGTGTGTGTGTGTGTGTGTGTGTGTGTGTGTGTGTGTGTGTGTGTGTGTGTGTGTGTTTGTGTGTGTCCAGTTGGCTCCACTTGGGGCCACAGATTACATGAGGTCTTGCAGCATGAGTCTCTGAGGGGAAACTAACTAGCAGAGAGGGAGATAACAGATGTGTGAATTAGACACTCTATAATCTCACCCTATTCAAACCTTCAGTGAAAAACGTCAGTAAAATGAATATTTAAAAATTCCTTCAGAATCTCTTAGAGCTCTAATTACAGTAACATGTGAACCTGATCCAAGTCCAGTTCCAGTCTTTCACTCAGACACACAGGTGTGTAATTGGCCACTCCCCCATCCCATCCTCACCCTACCTTACCTGTCGTCTTCCTGACAGTTCTGATGAAGTGAAACTGAATTCTCACACTGTTCCGTCTTCTTAAGAGTGCGTGCTTGGTGTCGATGAGAGCTAGAAAATGGCAGAGGCTATTAAAGAGGAAGATTGTTTCACCTGTCCAGTGTGTCTGGATCTTCTGACCGACCCAGTTACTACTTCCTGTGGACATAATTTCTGTATGAGTTGCATTAATGACTGCTGGGATCAGGAGGATCAGAAAGGAGTCTACAGCTGCCCCCTGTGCAAACACACCTTCACTCCCAGACCTGTCCTCTACAAAAACCCTCTGATTGCTGAAATGGTGGAGAAATTTAGGAGGACCAGAATCCAAGCTGCACCAGCTGCTGTATCTACTGCTGGTCCTGGAGATGTGGAGTGTGACGTCTGCACTGGGAGAAAACTCAAAGCTGTCAAGTCCTGTTTAGACTGTCTGATGTCTTACTGTGAAACTCACTTCAAAGTTCACAATGACCTTAACCGAAGTAGGAAACACTCAGTGATCAATGCCACAGGCCAGCTACAGGAGAGGATCTGCTCCCGCCATAACAAAGTTATAGAAATATTTTGTCGAACTGATCAGAGTTGTATCTGCTACCTGTGCACAATGGACAAACATAAAGGCCACGACACAGTCACAGCTCTAGAAGAACGGACTGATAAACATGTGAGTACTTGAGTTATTTATACAGCTTTCTGTTTATGGAAAAACCTTTGTAGATATGTGAGAAAACATTGTAAAGCTATTCAAAATATCTAGTGAATGTCCACAGAGAAATGGAAGGGGAAGGGGCTGGACGGAGGGCTACTGCATTTTAGTTAGTAAAAAAAAAAAAAAAAATATCTAGGCCTTCACCAGGGCAAGGAATCATAACAGGTGCTACTGCTGTATAAAACCTGACAAATTTTCTAAGCAACTTCAAAATGAGGAAACTACTGAGTCTTCCTGGAGGAACTTACGCTAAAGCTTTCACTAACTCACATTTAATGCTGGGGCAAAAGGGGACTGTGTTACTAGAGCCTCAAGTGGGGGAGGGCCCTTTAATTCTGAGTCTGGAATTTTATTTTCCTTGAGATATTAATGCCATTTATGGATAATGGCCCATATACAATATAAGGGTAATGGCCTCTGGCCACTGCTTGTGGTGGCATAGGTGAGGTGCCGTTTGCCAACTCGGTGGTTGCAGGTTCAAGCCCCGCTGACTTATTAAGTCTATTCACTGAAAATAAAATTGAAGGGAAATACAATCAATTGTGGTCCAAAATGATAAATGATTCGAGATCATAGTGAAGTATGTGTGTTTATTATGAACAGAAAGAGTTGTGTCAGACCCAGAGGAGATTCCAGCAGAGAATCCAGGAGAGAGAGAAGGAGCTGCAAGAGCTGAGGAAGGCTGTGGAGACTTTCAAGGTGAGAAATGAGAAAACAAGAGCTGACTGATGGAAGCTTCAGCTCTCTGTTATTGTTCTGATTCTGGATTTTGTGTTGAGGGGCCATTAGACTACATCATGTACAGTCAGTGTAATTTTCTAGAAAAGACTTAACACATGATAAATCGTTTTTGATATATTGCACTGTGAAATTTTTATGGTGAATGCAGAAGTTCCACTGTTAACTAGAACTGTAAGTTCTACCATCAACTAAAACTTTGTGAGCTCAGCGAGTAACTGCCTCACCTGCCATCTTTACGGGACAAAACCATGAACCCCTTTCCAGCTTCACCTCCCTCTGTGTGTCTCCTGTCCTCCACTTTGTGTGTCTCCTATCAGAGCTCTGCACAGACAGCAGTGGAGGACAGTGAGAGGATCTTTACTGAGATGATCCGCTCCATTGAGAGAAGACGCTCTGAGGTGACAGAGCTGATCAGAGCTCAGGAGAAGGCTGAGGTGAGTCGGGCTGAAGGACTCCTGAAGAGACTGGAGCAGGAGATTGCTGAGCTGAAGAGGAGAGATGCTGAGCTGGAGCAGCTTTCACACACAGAGGATCACATCCATTTCCTCAAGGTGACATCATTGTTGACATCACTGAATATTGAAGTGTTGTACATCTAAATGTTATGCCAGAGATCTTTGATATCAGTCCTTTTAGATAGGCTCATTTTATTAAATATTGATACACTTATAGAGAGCAATAACATATCTTAAGCGTATTATTTCTAATAACATTTAGACATACTGTTTATGTTTGTATGTCAGCAGCAATTGGAAATGCACAATCTTTAACTGTTTGGGTTGTTTCCCCTTTTGTATGTTTCTGTCCATAGAGTTTCCAGTCAGTCAGAGAATCTCCTCACTCTAAAGATGTGCCCACCATGACCTTCAACCAAAACATCTCTTTTGAGTCTGTGAAGAGATCAGTGTCTGCACTGAAGATGCAGCTGCAGAAACAACTGGATGACATCTGCAAACAAGAAAAAGACAAAAATATCATCTGCAGCAGGTTGGACAAATATCTGGAATTGAAGCAATCAAGAAATACTATGACTTAAATTTATATTTAAATTTATATTTATGCTTCATCCACACTGGATGTTTTTTGTTTGTTTGTTTCTCTCACAATAGGGAAACATCAGATCTTTCCAGCCTTGAGTCTCTCTCTCTCTCTCTCTCTCTCTCTCTCTCTCTCTCTCTCTCTCTCTCTCTCTCTCTCTCTGTCTCTGTCTCTGTCAAGGCAACCATAACATGTATTTTTACCACACTGCAAGTAATGTGACAAGATGAAATCTGCACTTCATGTTAATTACTGATTTTACTGTGGTTCCATCTGTTTCAGTGGCTGGTGTACAGGCTGTTTGTCCTGAACCAAAGACCAGAGAGGAGTTCTTACAGTGTAAGCTGGACACACACACACACACACACACACACACACACACACACACACACACACACACACACACAGTAACTCACACAATATCTCTCTCACACTCAATCAGTATCTCTCTTGTCTCCCTCTCACACACACACACACACACACACACACACACCAGCACTGTATGCGCACACAGGTAGCCTACATGTGCAAAGGTTTGCCTAACAGAACATGGTCAATTATCTTTGTCTCTCTCTCCCCACTCTGTTCCACACACACACACACACACACACACACACACACACACACACACACACACACACACACACACAACTATAGCCAACCCTCTCACAATACATAAAACCATCCATGCATGGATGTCTACAGTCAGTCTTACTTAGAAACATTCTCTCCCATGAGAAACACAAATAAATCCCCTCACAACACAGCAGCAAACTCTCACTCACCCAACTTACGTTAAACATGTTTGTTCTTTTCTCCCCTCCATCAGATTTCTGTCGCTTCACACTGGATCCAAACACAGCACATGGACGCCTCCATCTGGCTGAGGGAAAAGGAGGTGGAGTGGAGCGCTGAGCTCCAGCCATATCCTGATCATCCAGAGAGATTTGATGGATCACCTCAGTTGCTGTGTAGAGAGGGTGTGTCTGGACGCTGCTACTGGGAGGTGGAGTGGAGTGGGGTGGGTTTATATATCAGTCTCATATAAAAGCATCAGCAGGACAGGAGGAGGTGTTGAGTGTGGGTTTGGAATAATAATCAGTCCTGGAGTCTGAGCCTGTGCAGCTCCAGCTCCTCTTTCTGGCACAATAACGAAGAGACTAAACTCCTAGTGGCCAGCTCCAGAATAGGAGTGTATGTGGATCACAGGGCAGGAATTCTGGCCTTCTACAGCATCTCTGACACAATGACCCTCCTGCACAGAGTCCAGACCACATTCACTCAACCACTCTACCCTGGGTTTTGGTTTGTTCTTATGGATCGTATGTGAAGTTGTTGTGACCCGCAACATAACAGCTGAAAAAAAAAAATGAAAATATCAGATATACTTCTATCACACATAACACACACATGTAAATGTGCGCGTGCGCAGAAACACACAGACACTCATAGACACATACACACAAACACACACATTAATCATTCACTCTTTCCTGGTTTCCATATCAAACTACATACATGAACAGCCATATAGACACATACACACAACATCATCATACACATACACACATATGCCTATACACAGTTCAGGTGGATGGATCAGAATTCTCATACTGTATCTTGGGCTGAGGATCAAAAAGATCCATTCATATAGAAGTAGATCTCTTGAGCCCATCTTTTACAGGACTGCTGTAACACACACACACATCAGCACTTCACATATGAACTATTGGGTGATGTAAGCACAATTATCATGTATTCATGTATGTACAGTATAGGGCTGATCTAATTTATGTTTGTCATCCTCTATGTGTAACTGATGTCTGCTAGGTAAGGACGCTGTGTGCTGGTTTTGGTAGGTTTGCTTGTTTTGACCTCACCAGTGTCAGCTGATGTAATAAACTCCTTTGGTAATTTGGGGAGTCTGTCATGTTTGTGTGACTCTCAGGCTGGTAGAAGCCTTGCTGTTTTCTGTCTGCTTTTGTATAGCCCTAGTGTTACAGTAAATGGCTTAAGACTGTTAAAGGAATAGTCCACCTCTTTATGAAAATTGGTTATTCACCTCCTTACACTGAGTTACATATGTGGGTAAAAGCATTTTGGCTGAGTGCTTGTGTTTTCCTACTAGTATGGCATGACCAATTTTCCCCATTTTTTAGCTTTAGCTTAGCAAAAGTGCTGAAATGCAGAGTTGCCAGGAAGAAATTCTTGGGCAACTTTACTTTCCAGTGCCTAGGTAAGGTAAAATTGGGGTTGCCAGACAAGGACAATGTATGCACTGAGACGAAAATGTTCTTACCCACATATGTAACTCTAGGGGAGTTAAGGGGATGAATAACCAATTTTCATAAAGAGGTGGACTATTCCTTTAAATATTCTATCCATGTTTGTATTTGTAACTGTAATTTAAATATTTTTTTCCACATTGTAAATAAATGACACCATTGGCCAATCTGTTGCCTCTGTCTGATGTCTCCTACTGTACACCACTCGACTACCCTATCACACATCGTAAAGAAAAGACCAGTACCAGATAGAGTGGAATCACTCAAATTCTCCTCAACTGGGCTACTTGGTAATACACCCTAACATTGGATATGCGGGCTGTAACATTAAGCCATGCACTAAACTCTGTCTCTGTGTTAAAGGTGGGGAATGAGATGCTTTCCTGCAGCACTTTTTACTGTATTGGATAAAATGACATTCATACCTTGATTGCATCCAACAGTCAAAATGATTACACAGACATCCTAACCTACAGAAACTCATTTCAGGTAGGCGTCGTTCCCCTAACCAGCCTCTTGTACATATTTCTATCCAGCAACAGCAACATTAAAATGGTGTGCTACATAGCCAATGCCTACAATGCATGTGCATACTTTAGGGTGAAATTCTTTACTATCTACTTCCAATTGCCCTGCAAGAAACTCATTTTACTGACTGAAGTTATTTAAGGATGAGAGAGACAAAGGCCGTCTCTTCAGGTATGTAGAGTTATAAATACTACTCATAAACCAATCATACATTCAACCCTCTTCTGATTAAATATAATTATTCTGATTAAACGGAATTATTTTGATTAATACTAGAGCTACAAGACCTTAAGCAACAGACACTTTGGGAAATTCTTGAAGAACTACCCCTTCAAGAGCACCTCTTAACCTAGAACGTAGTACCTGGAATGTACAGAGTATGCCTTTACAATACACTCCAGTTCCAGTTGTCACATTTACATTTATGCGTTTCGGAGAATAATTTCACCAAAAACATTATGTCACAATTATTGGTGTTCGTTTAACTGTTGCCCGGATTGTCTTACTTTATGAAATAGTATCAAGTAAATGCATGTTTGATTCACTTAAGGCTTTCCAACATAAAACAAACATTTTTGTTATACTGATATTTTTGATATTACTGCCATTACACCAGTTAATTGCCTTGCCTGTATTCACCTCTAGATGGAGACACATGTGTGTGTAACTATCCAATTTCTCCACTTGGGGCCACAGATTACATGACCCATTATGAAAAAGTTTTATGTGAAACTTACAGTATAAGAAGTGTCATATAAAAAGCATTTAAAAACCTTTCCTGCCAGAAACATGTATTACTATCCAAATCTTATATGGCACATACTACAAAAGTGGCCTGTTTCTCATTTAAGTCATATATGAATGAAGCACACAATATATATGATCTGAAGTAAATTATAAGGAACATTAAGTTTCAGTATATGAGACATACAAATTACATATGGTTTGTGTATGAAACATACATGTAAGTAACATACATGAAATTTATATAAACTATGCAGGCTTTATATTTTCATAAGAATACAATTACCCCACATGGAATTGGTGAGAGACAGCAGACAGTGAAGTTACCTATACTGACCTGGTACAGTGGGCTGCATGCTGGAGAGTAGGCCTACTGGCCCTTTCTTGCGGTACAGGGCCACAGCTGTCTGACACAGAACATTGCAACAACACCATGGCATCCCCATGTATAAAGAATTCATGATATAAAACGCATCTGTTCTTTTTTGTTTGTTTTTATTATATAGGACAGTGTAGAGATGGCAGGAAGCAAGTGGGAGAGAGAGAGATGGGGTGAGATCGGGAAATGACCTCAGGTCGGAATCGATCCCAGGTCCCCAGAGTAATGGTCTGATGCTCTAGCCACTGAGCCACGGCGACCCCACCCATATGTCTTTAATATGTGAATTGTCAGTGGCCTAATATCTGATGTCAATATCCAATTGATATCCTTATAAGAATCGTATATGTATTTTATAGGGGACTCAAAGATCATACAAAATCCATATAAAATGCATATAATGTGAAAGTTGATATATAATATAATGATATATAAACTTGACAATGGTTTTATATGTTGTATAAGAATCTCAGATGGGGTATGTACAACTGCCAAACCACATGCAAAATACATTGCATATGTGAAGCTTTTAACTTCTCATATGGAAAAGTTTTATTTAAACTTTACAATGTTTCTATGTTTTATGTGATTCACACATTGGTGAAATTAAAGGAATATTTCATCTTTTGAAAATTAGTCATTCATCCTCTTCCCTGAAGTTACATATGTGGGTGAATGCATTTTGTCCCTAGTGCATGCGTTTTAGCTTAGCATAGGTGCTGGAATGTAAAGTAGCCAGATAGTAACTCTTTACATTACATTCCAGTGCCTATGCTAAGCTAAAGCTAAAATTTGGATTGCCAGTCCAAAATGATTTTAGCCACATATGTAACTTCAGGGAAGAGGATGACTGACCAATTTTCATAAAAAGTTAAAGTATTCCTTTAATTTCACCAATGTGTGAATCACATAAAACATAAACATATAGAAACATTGCAAATGCATTTGGCATGTGGTTTGACTGCCCTACACACCCTGAGATTCTTATACAACATATAGGCCTAAAACATTGTAAAGTTTATATAAATCTTTTTCACATGGGACGTGTCATATACAATTCTTACATAGTGCAAAGTTGTATAAGTTTCACATTATATGGATTTTATATGGATTTTGCATGTGGTCTGAGTCCCCTATAAACCCCATATAAGATTCTTATACAACATAACAAAAACATTGTGCAATGAAGTTTTACAGTATGTGCATTTTATATGGATTTTGTATGAGCTTTGAATCCCCTATAAAATACATATAAGATTCTTATACAACATGTAGGAAAAATGTAAGTTTCATATAAATCTTTTTCGTATGGGGAGGTCTTGCGGCATGAGGCCTCTGAGGGGAACTTACTAGCAGAGAGAGAGATAACAGATATATAAATAAGAGACACTATAATCTCAAACCTTCGGTATATTTTGAAAGCCATGAAAAGCGTCAGGAAAATGAATATTAAACAGTTCAAATTCCTCACTGTTTTAGGCGTTGTTCCCACAGATTATATAAGGTCTCGCAGCCTCTGCAGGTGAACTAACTAACATTGGATGTGCGGGTTATAACATGAAGCCATGCATTCAACTCTGTCTTTCTGTATGAGATGCTTTCCTGAACACTTTTTACTGTATTGGATAAAATGACATTCATACCTTTATAGCATTCAATTATTTAAAGCAATATACCGGAGTAAGTTTAAGCATAGCCCTGCTGCACAAGCCTTCTAACAGCAATATATTTAGCATGAAATGAAAGATTTTCGAACAGCACAGACCTAAAGCGAACGCGAAACACTTTACATTGAGTCAATGTAACCTCAGATCTCAGATGTTCGCTTCTGCGTTCGGTCTGTGCTGTACCAAATTATTTTGTTCCACTTGCTAACTAGCGCATTTAGCAAGCTCTTTCAACAGGGCTATGTTTGAATTCACTCCGGTACTCTCCTTTAAGCACCAGTCAAAATGATTACACAGACATCCCTACCTACAGAAATTCATTTCAGGGAGGTGTTGTTCCAACAGATTACATGATGTCTTGCAGCCTCTGCAGGTGAACTAACTTGCAGAGGGTAACAGATGTATGAATTAGAGACACTATAATCTCAATTTATTCAAACCTTCAATGTATTTTCTGTCAAACTTATGAAAAAGGTCAGTGAAATAAATATTGAATGTTTTATTTTGCAGTTCAAATTCCTCCCTGTCTTACATTATGCATCTGTAATGAAATCTCAGAATCTCTTGAAACTCTATAGGACTAATAAACATCTAATCTAATAATCTCTTTAAACTCTATAGGACTAATGAACACTGCTCATTCCACTAACAGTATGATAAATGTGAACCTGATCCAAGTCCAGTTCCAGTCTTTCACTCAGACACACTGGTGTGTGATTGGCCACTCCCCATCCCTATACTTCCTGTCGTCTTCCTGACTGTTCTGATGAAGTGAAACTGAATTCTCACACTGTTCCGTCTTCTTCAGTGTGGCGTGTGGTGTTGATGAGAGCTGGAAGATGGCGGAGGCTGTTTCTAAGGAGGAAGATTCTTTCACATGTCCAGTGTGTCTGGATCTTATGACTGACCCAGTGGCTACTTCCTGTGGACATAATTTCTGTATGAGGTGCATTAATGACTGCTGGGATCAGGAGGATCAGAAAGGAGTCTACAGCTGCCCCCTGTGCAAACACACCTTCACTCCCAGACCTGTCCTCTACAAAAACCCTCTGATTGCTGAAATGGTGGAGAAATTTAGGAGGACCAGAATCCAAGCTGCACCAGCTGCTGTATCTACTGCTGGTCCTGGAGATGTGGAGTGTGACGTCTGCACTGGGAGAAAACTCAAAGCTGTCAAGTCCTGTTTAGACTGTCTGATGTCTTACTGTGAAACTCACTTCAAAGCTCACAATGACCTTAACCGAAGTAGGAAACATTCAGTGATCAATGCCACAGGCCAGCTACAGGAGAGGATCTGTTCCCGCCATAACAAAGTTATAGAAATATTTTGTCGAACTGATCAGAGTTGCATCTGCTACCTGTGCACAATGGACAAACATAAAGGCCACGACACAGTCACAGCTCTAGAAGAACGGACTGATAAACATGTGAGTGCTTGAGTTATCTCTACAGATTTCTGTTCAAGGAAATTGTATAATGTATAAAACTTTATTGTTTTGTATTGTAACATTGTAAACCTATTCAAAATATCTACTGAATGTCCACAGAAAGGGAAGAAATAGAAGGGGAAGGGGCTAGAGAGTTATGACATTTTGGTAATCCTAAAAAACAAAATATAAGCAAGATGCCAAGACACTTTTCTTATAAATAAAACAGCTTCAATTAATAGACTAGCTCATGATTGAAATTAAAAGCAATGTTAACATGTTTTGGCCACCATCTAGGCCTTTTGTCAGGGCAAGGAATGAGGAATTAGGTGCAAGTGCAAAGTCTCACCTGTTGTATAGAACCTGTCAAATATTCACAAGCAGCTTCAATACCATTGAAGACCAGATGTGATGTTTTATCAGTTCATTTTTATGATCAGAGACAGTTGGGTCAGACCCAGAGGAGATTCCAGCAGAGAATCCAGGAGAGAGAAGGAGCTGCAGGAGCTGAGGAAGGCTGTGGAGACTCTCAAGGTGAGAAATGACAAAACAAGAGCTGACTGATGGAAGATTCAGCTCTCTGTTATTGTTCTGATCCTGGCTTTTGTGTTAAGGTGCCATTAGATCACAAGTTGTGTGCTAGAAAATACTCTCTCCATCCACAATGATGAACATATGATAATCATTTTGATAAATTACACATGGGTGTAATTTAAATGCAGAAGCTCCACCTTTAACTAGAACAGTTGTGAGCTCAGTGAGTAACTGCTTCACCTGTCATCTTTACAGCACCAAGCCATGAAACCCTTTTCAGCTTCACCTCACTCTGTTTCTCCTGTCCTCCTCTTTGTGTGTCTCCTATCAGAGCTCTGCACAGACAGCAGTGGAGGACAGTGAGAGGATCTTTACTGAGATGATCCGCTCCATTGAGAGAAGACGCTCTGAGGTGACAGAGCTGATCAGAGCTCAGGAGAAGGCTGAGGTGAGTCGGGCTGAAGGAGTCCTGAAGAGACTGGAGCAGGAGATTGCTGAGCTGAAGAGGAGAGATGCTGAGCTGGAGCAGCTTTCACACACAGAGGATCACATCCATTTCCTCAAGGTGACATCATTGTTGACATCATACTAAATAGAATAAACTTTTTGCTGAAAATGTATTAAATCTATCATGCCAGAAATATTTGTTATATTTTTATATTTTATTAAATACTACTTACAGAGAGCAATAGCTTATTATTTTAAATAACATTTAGACTGGCAAGTTATATTTATATTTTTCACCATTATGTTAGCAGCCATTGGAAATACAGAGCCTTGACTGTTTGGATTGTCTCCTCTTTTATATGTTTCTGTCCATAGAGTTTCCAGTCAGTCAGAGAATCTCCTCACTCTAAAGATGTACCCACCATGACCTTCAACCAAAACATCTCTTTTGAGGCTGTGAAGAAATCAGTGTCTGCACTGAAGATGCAGCTGCAGAAACAACTGGATGACATCTTAAAACAAGAAAAAGACAAAATATCATCTGCAGCAGGTTGGACAAATATCTGCAATTGAAGCAATCAAGAAATACTATGACTTTGAGGTGACAAATTTATATTTATGCTTCATCCACACTGGATGTTTTTTGTTTGTTTGTTTCTCTCACAATAGGAAAACATCACATCTTCCAGCCTTTAGAATGTGAGTCTCTTTGCCTCTCTCTCTCTCTCTCTCTCTCTCTCTCTCTCTCTCTCTCTCTGTCAAGGCAACTATAAAATGCATTTTTACCACACTGCATGTAATGTGACAAACATGTAGCATTTGCAGTCGGCTTATTTTTCTTCTCTATAATTTCTACTGATAAGATGAAATCTGCACTTCATGTTAATTACTGATTTTACTGTGATTCCATCTGTTTCAGTGTCTGGTGTACAGGCTGTTTGTCCTGAACCAAAGACCAGAGAGGATTTCTTACAGTGTAAGCTGGACACACACACACACACACACACACACACACACACACACACACACACACACACACACACACACACACACACACACACACAATATCTCTCTCACACTCAATCAGTATCTCTCTTGTCTCCCTCTCAACACACACACACACACACACACACACACACACACACACACACACACACACACACACACACACACACACACACACACACACACACACACCAGCACTGTATGCGCACACAGGTAGCCTACATGTGCAAAGGTTTGCTTAACAGAACATGGTCAATTATCTTTGTCTCTCTCTCCCTCACTCTGTTCCACACACACACACACACACACACACACACACACACCACACACACACACACACACACACACACACACACACACACACAGTACTCTAGCCAACTCTCTCACAATACATAAAACTATGCATGCATGGATGTCTACAGTCAGTCTTACTAAGAAGTGAAACATTCTCTCCCATGAGAAACACAAATAAATCCCCTCACAACACAGCAGCACACTCTCACTCACCCAACTTACGTAAAACACGTTTGTTCTTTTCTCCCCTCCATCAGATTCCTGTCGCTTCACACTGGATCCAAACACAGCAAACATACGCCTCCATCTGTCTGAGGGGAACAGAAGGGTGGAGTGTAGACGTGAGCGGCATTCATATCCTGATCATCCAGAGAGATTTGATGGGTGGCAGCAGGTGCTGTGTAAAGAGGGTCTGTCTGAACGTTGCTACTGGGAGGTTGAGTGGAATGGGGGGGTTTATATATCAGTCTCATATAAAAGTATCAGCAGGAAAGGAGCAGGTGTTGTGTGTGGGTTTGGATTTAATAAGCAGTCCTGGAGTCTGGAGCTGAGCAGCTCCAGCTCCTCTTTCTGGCACAATAATAAGGAGACTAAACTCCCTCTAGTGGCCAGTTCCAGAATAGGAGTGTATGTGGATCACAGGGCAGGAACTCTGGCCTTCTACAGCATTTCTGACACAAAGACCCTCCTGCACAGAGTCCAGACCACATTCACTCAACCACTCTACCCTGGGTTTACGCTTTATGGTTATAGATCATCAGTGAAGCTGTTGTGACCGGCAACATATACAGCTGGACAGATTTCAGATGTGCTTTTTTATTATTACACATGTACAGTACGTACATAAATGTTTGCGTACACACACACACAGTCTCTCTCTCTCTCTCTCTCTCTGGAGCCCATCTTTTACAGTGCTACTGTTATGTAAGTTAACACACACACACTCACATCAGCACCCCATGGTGAACTATTGGGTGATGTAAGCAATGCCCCACGAGAGTTTTACCTCAGCTTGGAGGAGTTGTTAAGCACAAAGCTGTCTACAATAGGAATGTACTGTAGGTGGATGACTTATACCAGTCACTGAATTTAAGATTTCAAATAAAAACGGAAACAAAATCAGATATTATGTAAATAATGACTTGTACCTCTACTCACCCGAACATTGGATGTGTGGGCCCACTTCCCTGCCTTTTCTAAATAGTTACTTTGATGGTGGGCCGCCCTGGTCAGCACATCACACTTAGAGTTACTATTATTTTCATTATTGACTAATTGATAATTATGTACTCTACTGTGTAATGTCTATACCTCTGCACTTTGTTGGGGTGTGTTCCTTTGAACATGAGGAATGACTTAATATTGTGTTCATGTATGTGTACATTGTACAGTACAGAGTCAAGTCAAGTCACTTTTATTTATATAGCAAATTTCACACAACATAGTTGATCCAAAGTGCTTTGGTTGATCCATCCATCCAGAGGTTATATCATTTATGTTGGTCATCTTTGGCACCACCATTTTTGAATACACCAATTAAAAAAGTGAAAAGGATGAATCGTGAGATTATAGATACAGACGGCAAGTACGGTTAACGCCCCCAAAGTGCGAGGGTGGAGTCAGCGTGGGGGATAACAGAGGTCAATTTAACATTATGGTGAATGGACAAGGTAGAGAAAGTTACTTAACAATAAAAGATCGCTAAGTAAAATTGAACAAAGTCCATATTATATGTTTTGTCGAATCATGACCTGTTTGCCTACTTGTGTTTAGACTAAAATAATTTTTCCATCATTAGTTTATTGCAGTTACACTAACAGAAATGTCATGAGCCGTCTCTGCTCCTGTCAAAAGTAAAGCAACTTTCAATCACAAGTCTGATTAGCTCAGTTAAGTAAGCTAAAGTTAGCTACATTTACTGTGGTGATCAATGAAGTTGGCTAGTTAGCAAGCTAATGAAGCTAACAAACATCATCTAAATTGTCATCAGTATCGCGTTTGGAGGGGTGTCAAGTTCAGAATTCACATCGGACCATCTGACCATCATTACTACCTTCAGGCATTGCCCTCAAAAATGTGTCTGGCTCCTTGTAGATGGTGCTCAGTGGAACTTGTAGCTTAGCATGCCATTGACTCCTTCACTAATTTAGGGTTTGTTTTCCCCCACATGGGGGACACGAGGAGCTGATTTTATGGGCGTGCCCGGACCTGCCGTCTGTATCTATTGATTATTGTCCACCCACACACACACACACACACACACACACACACACACACACACACACACACAGACACACCTTTTATCCAGATTCCCCTTATACAACTTGCAAAACCTGACTGATGTGTTTAAAATACCACTGATGCCTTTATCAGAACATAATAGCAAATTATGGGCCCTGTTCACAAGAAGTGGTCATGGGCCCCCTCAAAAGCTGGAATAAAATTCCTGACTCCTCAAGGGCCCTCGGCCCTCTTAGGGGCCCTGGTAAATCATTCAATCTTTTCCCCCCAGTACAATGCCTCTACACAATAATGACTTCCTCATGCTTTCTCATCCCCACACCCCCACATTCCTCCTCTCTCTCTCTCTCTCTTTCTCTCTCTCTCTCTCTCTCTCTCTCTCTCTCTCTCTCTCTCTCTCTCTCTCGGTCTGGTTGCAGACAAATCACACACTGATCAACTCATATCTGGGTGTTACCAGAGATGGTTGATCAAACCAGTTCTAAAGTATCTTTGGTGTTACCACTGTGTGTGACGCATGTGTGTCCCCACCTTACCTTACCTGTCGTATCCCTCAGAGTTCTGATGAAGTGAAACTGAATTCTCACACTGTTCTTTCTTCTGACGAGAGAGTGAGGTTGGTGTAGCGAGAGCTAGAAAATGGCAGAGGCTATTAAGGAGGAAGATTCTTTCACATGTCCAGTGTGTCTGGATCTTCTGACTGACCCAGTGACTATTCCCTGTGGACATAATTTCTGTATGAGGTGCATTAATGGCTGCTGGGATCAGGAGGATCAGAAAGGAGTCTACAGCTGCCCCCTGTGCAAACACACATTCACTCCCAGACCTGTCCTCTACAAAAACCCTCTGATTGCTGAAATGGTGGAGAAATTTAGGAGGACCAGAATCCAAGCTGCACCAGCTGCTGTATCTACTGCTGGTCCTGGAGATGTGGAGTGTGACGTCTGCACTGGGAGAAAACTCAAAGCTGTCAAGTCCTGTTTAGACTGTCTGATGTCTTACTGTGAAACTCACTTCAAAGTTCACAATGACCTTCACCGAAGTAGGAAACACTCAGTGATCAATGCCACAGGCCAGCTACAGGAGAGGATCTGCTCCCGCCATAACAAAGTTATAGAAATATTTTGTCGAACTGATCAGAGTTGTATCTGCTACCTGTGCACAATGGACAAACATAAAGGCCACGACACAGTCACAGCTCTAGAAGAACGGACTGATAAACATGTGAGTGCTTGAGTTATTTATACTGACTTCTGTTCAAGGAAATTGTATAATGTATAAAACTTTATTGTTTTGCATTTTAACATTGTAAGCCTATTCATAATATCTACTGAATGTCCACAGAAGGGGAAGCAATAGAAGGGGAATGGGCATTATGGCATTTTGGTAATCCTAAAAGACAAAACATTAGCAAGATGCCAAGACACTTTTCTTATAAATAAAACAGCTTCAATTAATAGACTAGCTCATGATTGAAATTAAAAGCAATGTTAACATGTTTTGGCCACCATCTAGGCCTTTTGTCAGGGCAAGGAATGAGGAATTAGGTGCAAGTGCAAAGTCTCACCTGTTGTATAAAACCTGTCAAATATTCACAAGCAGCTTCAATACCATTCCAGATGTGATGTTTTATCAGTTCATTTTTATGATCAGAGACAGTTGGGTCAGACCCAGAGGAGATTTCAGCAGAGAATCCAGGAGAGAGAGAGAAGGAGCTGCAGGAGCTGAGGAAGGCTGTGGAGACTCTCAAGGTGAGAAATGAGAAAACAAGAGCTGACTGATGGAAGCTTCAGCTCTCTGTTATTGTTCTGATTCTGGCTTTTGTGTTGAGGTGCCATTAGACTACATCATGTACAGTGACCATGAAACCCTTTTGAGCTTCACCTCCCTCTGTGTGTCTCCTGTCCTCCTCTTTGTGTGTCTCCTATCAGAGCTCTGCACAGACAGCAGTGGAGGACAGTGAGAGGATCTTTACTGAGATGATCCGCTCCATTGAGAGAAGACGCTCTGAGGTGACAGAGCTGATCAGAGCTCAGGAGAAGGCTGAGGTGAGTCGGGCTGAAGGACTCCTGAAGAGACTGGAGCAGGAGATTGCTGAGCTGAAGAGGAGAGATGCTGAGCTGGAGCAGCTTTCACACACAGAGGATCACATCCATTTCCTAAAGGTGACATCATTGTTGACATCACTGAATATAGAAGTGTTTTACATCTAAAGGTTATGCCAGAGATCTTTGATATCAGTCTTTTTTAGCTCATTTGAATAAATATTGATATACGTACAGAGAGCAGTAACAAACCTGAAGCATATATTTTTAAGTACAATTTACTGTATATATACAGATAACATTTGTATTTTTGCCATTATAATAGCAGCCATTGGAAATGCACAGCTTTGACTGTTTGGGTTGTTTCCCCTTTTGTATGTTTCTGCCCATAGAGTTTCCAGTCAGTCAGAGTATCTCCTCACTGTAAAGATGTACCCACCATGACCTTCAACCAAAACATCTCTTTTGAGGCTGTGAAGAAATCAGTGTGTACATTGAAGATGCAGCTGCAGAAACAACTGGATGACATCAGCAAACAAGAAAAAGACAAAATATCATCTGCAGCAGGTTGGACAAATATCTGAAATTAAAGCAGTCATGAATTACTATGACTTTGATGTGACAAATTTGTATTTATGCTTCATCCTCACTAGATGTATTTTCTGTGTCTCTTTCACAATAGGGAGACGTCAGATCTTCCAGTCTTTAGAATGTGAGTTTCTATTCCTCTCTCTCTCTCTCTCTCTCTCTCTCTCTCTCTCTCTCTCTCTCTCTCTCACACACACACACACGCACGCACGCACGCACGCACGCACGCACACACACACACACACACACACATACACACACACACATGCAGACATAGAAAGGTATCATCTGAGTGAAGATGAAGAACCTCATCTTGTTCAGAGATCCATAGACATTAAACATGCAGGCAGTTACAGAAGCCCAGACAACATGGCTGCAATTTTTAGTCAATTCCGACTCTGACAGAGAAAATAAAAAAAAGTGATGAACAATGTAAAAATCCAGGCTCTATTTTGCATGGACTGAATCAACAGGTACTATCAATTTCTTTTTACAGAAATTGATAATTTGTTCAAAGAAAGACACACCATTCACCTGACACTTTAAAAGGCAACACTAACATGCATTTTTACCACACAGCCCAGTGACACGAATGTGACAAATATGTAGCATTTGCAGACCTATTTTTCTTCTGCATAATCTCTACTGATAAGATGAAATCTGCACTTCATGTTAATTACTGATTTTACTGTGATTCTGTCTGTTTCAGTGTCTAATGTCCAAGCTGTTTGTCCTGAACCAAAGACCAGAGAGGAGTTCTTACAGTGTAAGCTGGACACAC
The DNA here is from genome assembly GCA_027497455.2 of Sardinella longiceps. Classification (NCBI taxonomy): domain Eukaryota; kingdom Metazoa; phylum Chordata; class Actinopteri; order Clupeiformes; family Clupeidae; genus Sardinella; species Sardinella longiceps. The sequence goes on along the minus strand of JAODXP020000019.1, from coordinate 36,900,585 downwards.
ACACACACACACACACACAAACACACACACACACACACACAATCTCTCTCTATCTATAAACACATACATCTTGCTCTCTCACACATGCACTCACATGGACGTACACGCACACACACACAGTATAGACAACTCTCTCACTAATACATAAAACCATCCATGCATGGATGTCTAAAGTCAGTCTCACTTAGAAGTGAAACATTCCCTCTCATAAGAAACACAAATAAATCCCCTCACAACACAGCAGCAAACTCTCACATGCCCAACTTACGTAAAACACGTTTGTTCTTTTCTCCCCTCCATCAGATTCCTGTCACTTCACACTGGATCCAAACACAGCACACAGATACCTCCATCTGTCTGAGGGGAACAGGAGGGTGGAGTATAGACGTGAGCTCCAGTCATATCCTGATCATCCAGAGAGATTTGATAGGTGGCGGCAGGTGCTGTGTAGAGAGGGTGTGTCTGAACGCTGCTACTGGGAGGTGGAGTGGAGTGGGGAGTGGGTTTATATATCAGTCTCATATAAAAACATCAGCAGGAAAGGAGGGGGTAATGAGTGTGGGTTTGGCTGGAACAATCAGTCCTGGAGTCTGATGCTGCACAGCTCCAGCTCCTCTTTCTGGCACAATAACAAAGAGGCTAAACTCCCTCTAGTGTGCAGCTCCAGAATAGGAGTGTATGTGGATCACAGGGCAGGAACTCTGGCCTTCTACAGCATTTCTGACACAAAGACCCTCCTGCACAGAGTCCAGACCACATTCACTCAACCACTCTACCCTGGGTTTACGCTTTATGGTTATGGATCGTATGTGAAGCTGTTGTGACCCGCAACATATACAGGTGGACAAAGATATAAAGATCTCAGATACACTTGGCATGGGCTGTAACATTAATTTTCTGTTAAAGGTGGGGTATGAGATGCTTTCCTGGAACACTTTTTACTGTATTGGATAAAATTACATTCATACCTTGATTGCATGTAATTATTTCAAGCAACCAGTCAAAATGATTACACAGACATCCCAACCTACAGAAACTCATTTCAGGGAGGCGTTGTTCCTCTGACCAGCCTCCTGTACATATTTCTACCCAGCAACAGCAGCATTAAAATGGTTTGCTACATAGCCAATGCCTACAATGCATGAGCATACTTAGGGGTGAAATTCTTTATTTTCTATTTCCAATTGCCCTGCAAGAAACTCATTTTACTGACTGAAGTTATTTAAGGATGAGAGAGACAAAGGCCGTCTCTTCAGGTATGTAGAGTTATAAATACTACACATAAACTAATCATACAGTAAATGAATGAATGAATGAATAGCATTTTATTGTCAGTTCCATTACATGTACAAGACATACAAGGAATTGAAATGGCGTTCCTCACTATCCCTACAGTGAAATACACAGACATGGCATTCATTACGACAATGACAGTGGCAAGGCATACTTCATGACAATGGCAATGACAAGGCATACTTCATGACAATGGCAATGGCAGACACTGCATGGGGGGTAGGATAGGAGAGGCCGCTGCGCGTTAGCGCGCCGCCTAGTAGTAGTTTGGCAGAAAAATTTAAAAGAATCACAAGAAGTGAGATGAGGAAAAAAAAACTACCATCCCTTGACTGTACTCCAGAGGGAGCACAGTGTAAGAGCTGACAAAAACCTCAGCACATAAAAACATTGATAAGACAGTTGACAGGACAAGACATTCAACCCATTCAAGACATTCAACCTTGCCTCTTTTAATTAAATATAATTATTCTGATTAAACAGAATTATTTTGAGTAATACTAGAGCTACAAGACCTTAAGCAACAGACACTTTGGGAAATTCTTGAAGAACTACCCCTTCAAGAGCACCTCTTAACCTAGAACGTACTACCTGGAATGTACTGAGTATGCCTTTACAATACACTCCAGTTCCAGTTATCACATTTACATTTATGCGTTTCGGAAAATAATTTCACCAAAAACATGATGTCACAATTATTGGTGTTCGTTTAACTGTTGCCCGGATTGTGTTACTTTATGAAATAGTATCAAGTAAATGCATGTTTGATTCACTTAAGGCTTTCCAACATAAAACAAACATTTTTGATATTACTGATATTTTTGATATTACTGCCATTACACCAGTTAATTGTCTTGCCTGACAGCTTTGCAAGACACAATAAACATTTTGATACTACCGCCAGATGTTGTACAGCCGAGCCCCAATGCACATTCAGCTAATTGATTGCCTCGCCTGTAACATTATTTTCCACCTCTAGATGGAGACACATGTGTGTGTAACTGTCCAGTTGCTCCACTTGGGGCCACAGATTACATGACCCATTATGAAAAAGTTTTATGTGAAACTTATAAGAAGTGTCATATAAAAACATATAAAAACCTTTCCTGCCAGAAACATATATTACTATCCAAATCTTATATGGCACATACTACAAAAGTGGCCCGTTTCTCATTTAAGTCATATATGAATGAAGCGCACAATATATATGATTTGAAGTAAATTATAAGGAACATTAAGTTTCAGTATATGAGACATACAAATTACATATGATTTGTGTATGAAACATACATGTAAGTAACATACATGAAATGTATATAAAAATATTCAGGCTTTATATTTTGATAAGAATATAATTAACCCACATGGAATTGGTGAGACACAGCAGACAGTGAAGTTACCAATACTGACCTGGTACAGTGGGCTGCATGCTGGAGAGTAGGCCTACTGGCCCTTTCTTGCGGTACAGGGCCACAGCTGTCTGACACAAAACGTGGCAACAACACCTACCATGGCATCCCCATGTATAATAATTTTTTAATATTTTTTGGGCTTTTTATTATATAGGACAGTGTAGAGATGGCAGGAAGCGGAGAGAGAGAGATGGGGTGAGATCGGGAAATGACCTCGGGTCGGAGTCGATCCCAGGTCCCCAGAGTAATGGTCTGTGAATTGTCAGTAGCCTAATATCTGATGTCAATATCCTATAAGAATCTTATATGTATTTTATAGGGGACTCAAAGGTCATACAAAATCTGTATAAAATGCATATAATGTGAAAGTTGATATATATAAACTTGACAATGGTTTTATATGTTGTATAAGAATCTCAGATGGGGTTTGTACGACTGCCAAACCACATGCAAAATACATTGCATATGTGAAGCTTATAACTTCTCATATGGAAAAGTTTTATTTAAACTTTACAATGTTTCTATGTTTTATGTGATTCACACATTGGTGAAATTAAAGGAATATTTCACCTTTTTATGAAAATGAATCATTCATCCTCTTCCCTGAAGTTACATATGTGGGTAAAAGCATTTTGTCCCTAGTGCATGCGTTTTAGCTTAGCATAGGTGCTGGAAAGCCTATGCTAAGCTAAAGCTAAAATTTGGATTGCCAGACCAAAATGATTTTAGCCACATATGTAACTTCAGGGAAGAGGATGACTGACCAATTTTCATAAAAAGTTAAAGTATTCCTTTAATTTCACCAATGTGTGAATCACATAAAACATAAACATATAGAAACATTGCAAATGCATTTGGCATGTGGTTTGACTGCCCTACACACCCTGAGATTCTTATACAACATATAGGCCTAAAACATTGTAAAGTTTATATAAATCTTTTTCACATGGGACGTGTCATATACAATTCTTACATGGTGCAAAGTTGTATAAGTTTCACATTATATGGATTTTATATGGATTTTGCATGTGGTCTGAGTCCCCTATAAACCCCATATAAGATTCTTATACAACATAACAAAAACATTGTACAATGAAGTTTTACAGTATGTGCATTTTATATGGATTTTGTATGAGCTTTGAATCCCCTATAAAATACATATAAGATTCTTACAACATGTAGGAAAAATGTAAGTTTCATATAAATCTTTTTGGTATGGGGAGGTCTTGCGGCATGAGCATGAAATTAAAGATTTTCGAACAGCACAGACCTAACGCGAAACACTTTACATTGAGTCAATGTAACCTCAGATCTTATTTTCGGCTTCCAACAGTCAGGTCCCATTGATTCAGTCTAAAGTGCCTGTTCGCTTCTTCGCTTCGCGTTCGGTCTGTGCTGTACCAAATTATTTTGTTCCACTTGCTAACTAGCGCATTTAGCAAGCTCTTTCAACAGGGCTATGTTTGAATTCACTCCGGTACTCTCCTTTAAGCACCAGTCAAGATGATTACACAGATATCCCTACCTACAGAAATTCATTTCAGGGAGGCGTTGTTCCAACAGATTACATGAGGTCTTGCAGCCTCTGCAGGTGAACTAACTTGCAGAGGGTAACAGATGTATGAATTAGACACACTATAATCTCAATTTATTCAAACCCTCAATGTATTTTCTGTCAAATTCATGAAAAAGGTCAGTGAAATGAATATTAAATGTTATATTATGGAGTTCAAATTCCTCCCTGTCTTACATTATGCATCTATAATGACATTTCAGAATCTCTTAGAGCTGAATATCAACTCTTTTCAGTCCACTAACAGTATGTTAAATGTGAACCTGATCCAAGTCCAGTTCCAGTCTTTCACTCAGACACACAGGTGTGTGATTGGCCACTCCTCATCCCTATACTTCCTGACGTCTTCCTGACTGTTCTGATGAAGTGAAACTGAATTCTCACACTGTTCTGTCTTCTTCAGAGTGTGTGTATGTTGTCGATGAGAGCTAGAAAATGGCAGAGGCTGTTTCTAAGGAAGAAGATTCTTTCACATGTCCAGTGTGTCTGGATCTGCTAAAGGATCCAGTGGCTATTCCCTGTGGACATAATTTCTGTATGAGGTGCATTAATGACTGCTGGGATCAGGAGGATCAGGAAGGAGTCTACAGCTGCCCCCTGTGCAAACACACCTTCACTCCCAGACCTGTCCTCTACAAAACCCCTCTGATTGCTGAAATGGTGGAGAAATTTAGGAGGACCAGAATCCAAGCTGCACCAGCTGCTGTATCTACTGCTGGTCCTGGAGATGTGGAGTGTGACGTCTGCACTGGGAGAAAACTCAAAGCTGTCAAGTCCTGTTTAGACTGTCTGATGTCTTACTGTGAAACTCACTTCAAAGCTCACAATGACCTTAACCGAAGTAGGAAACACTCAGTGATCAATGCCACAGGGCAGCTACAGGAGAGGATCTGCTCCCGCCATAACAAAGTTATAGAAATATTTTGTCGAACTGATCAGACTTGCATCTGCTACATGTGCATAATGGACAAACATAAAGGACACGACATAATCACAGTTCTAGAAGAATGGACTGATAAACATGTGAGTACTGGAGTTATCTATAAAGATTTCTGTTTATGGAAAAAATCTTTGTATATTGTGAGAAAACATTGTAAGCCTATTCAGAATATCTAGTGGCTGTCCACTGAATATTCAAAGAGGTTGGGGGGGGGGGGTGGGGGTAAATTTCCAGGTGCTCTTTGGAAAAATGTTGGTAATCCCAAAGAAAATAAAATAAGATACCCTTCTAATGAATAAATTTGCTTCAATAAATATAAGCTAGTTCATGAATTAACTTGAAAACAATGCTAACATGTTTTGGCCACCATCTAGGCCTTCATCAGAGCAAGGAATCATACCAGGTGCAAGTGTGAATTTTACTGCTACTGTATATCCACATCAGATTCAATCTCAATGATACCATTCCAAATGTGATGTTTTACCAGTTCTTCCAGAATGACTCAGAGAATAGAATTAACGAATTTACAGAACACAGAATAACTAAAATCGGAAATTCTTTCGAGTCGGCCCCATTCCCCATTCCTCCAAATCTTGACCCAGCAGGTCCTTCATTAACTAGCAGGGGTGGAACCTACAGTACCCCCGAACATGAGGACAGGGGGACCTTACAGGCGGCAGGAGGTGGGGATTACGGAGTGCTGGGGTTTAGAGCAACAAAATCATGTTAGACAGGTCTATAAAAGTCAGCAATGGGGCAAGCAATGCATAAGTCTTCCTGGAAGAACTTATGCTAAAGTGTCCACTTCTGAGCCAACATAATTCATGTTTAAGGCTTAACTCTCTATTGAGGGTCTATGCTGTTCCAAATTATTTTGTTCCACTCGCTAACTAGTGCGCTTAGCAGGCTCGTTCAATTGGGCTATGCTTGAAATCACTCGGGAGCACCACTTTAACACCCAGGGGCGTTGTAGTGCTGGGAAAAGGGAACTGAATTGCCAGGGCCCTTGGGAGTTGAGAGAGGTTGGGAGACGGCCCTTGTCTGTCTGTCTGTCTGTCTGTCTGTTTGATTGTTAGCAACTTTATGGCTAAAGTTGTGGACGGATTCTTATGAAGTTTTTACCTGATGGGTGTCTTTGCCCAAAGGAAGAACCCATTACATTTTGGTGATTCCTGGAGGATTCTTAAGGCTACCACTGACAGATGTCACGTCCATCAGTAAACACTGGAAATGTAGGGGGCGCAATCGTACATCCAGGTCTGGAATGCCATCTTAAATTAATATTCCATCAGTGACCATATGGCTTCGGTGAAGGTCTGTGCTCTCTGAGTGCTTTAGTTTTCCTTGAAATATTACAGTACATGTAATCCGTGCAGTGCTTTTCAAGTTATGTGGTACACAGACAGACACACAGACGCCGGCGAAAACATAATATAACCTCCTTGGTGGAGGTAATAATTCGTGGTCATGCTTGTTGATAGGGCCCAGAATTTGGTGCTACTCCCCTGACTGGATCTACATTACGTATATTCAATGAAATTAAAATCATAAACATTACTATAATAAAAATAGAATCGATTTTCTGTTAGTACTCCAAGATTGTAACAGAGCATAGTGAAGTACAGTATATCTGTTTATTGTGAACAGAAAGAGGTGGGTCAGACCCAGATGAGATTCCAGCAGAGAATCCAGGAGAGAGAGAAGGAGCTGCAGGAGCTGAGGAAGGCTGTTGAGACTCTCAAGGTGAGAAATGACAAAACAAGAGCTGACTGATGGAAGATTCAGCTCTCTGTTATTGTTCTGATTCTGGCTTGTATCAATGTGCCATTATATCACAACATTTACAGTGCCGTTTGCTAGAAAAGACATTCTCCATCAACTATGACAAACATATGATTATCATTTTTTGAATAAATTACCCATGGGTTGTTTTGGAACCCAGAAGTGGTAGAAGGGAAACAGCGGCAGTACCAGACACTCTCCACTAGTCAAAGGCAGCTACAGCTAGGAGCAGGCAGTCCCTAGTGCACCCCTTGAACCTAGTTCTCCCTCTGACCCTTCTGTTGCCTTTGACCTTATTGACTCCACTCCTCTATTAGACCCTTGTGCCACTAAGGTTGAAACCACAGTTATGGTAGCAAAATGCATTTATATTGTCTTTAATTTCCATTTATTAAAACTTGTTCTTTTATTTTCAAGTTATTACTTTTACTTAATCATTGATGTAACTTTTATGTATTTTAAGTAGTGAATGGTGATTTAACAATGTAATGGCAAATAAAGCAATAGCATTTTTTTTTTAATAGAGATGTCTTAGTTACTTATAGCCTATTAGGTTAGTTTGGAAAACTTGGTGATGTCCCTTGGAAGGCCTTTGTGTTGAGGCTGGCATAGAGCTCACTCAGCAGTTACTTTAAGTTGCTGACTGGGTACTTTGCAGTCTTTGGTTAATCATTCACAAGACTGACCAGGGTGGCGTCCACCAACGATGACCATAGGGTCATACAAAGGTGAGGGGGTGAAGACGACGGAGTCAGTATATATACACTTGTAGTATGAGTTGAGAGGTGCTTCTGGAGGACGCTTCGCCTGAGACGACCTCGAGCCATCCCCATTCCTTGTGTGTCAAGCTGGGACTTCGACTGGATGCTGAACACTTGTAACGATGACTTGCTCTGAATTGCTATCTCAACATTAAGAAGAAGTCCTAGCCGTTTGTCTGTAACTTCGTTTTATTTCTATTCTCTGTAAAGTAA
>JAODXP020000019.1:36881639-36892511 GCA_027497455.2 Sardinella longiceps | reverse complement strand
GTTGAAAATGTTCTAAATGCAGGAATTGTGATGGCCTTCATTGCTTTAGTTTGAGAGTAACCCAAGTGTAGCCGGTGGCGGTCCGCACCGCACACGGGTCTCGAACCCGCCACCCCGCAAGCTACAAACTCCCGGCGTGGGAGTGGAACGCTCTAACCAACTGAGCCAAAAGCCCGAGCTTCTAACTCAGCGTGTTAGAAGCGCCCATGGAATTGGGTGATGAGGATTTACACACTACCGCCGAGCTAGCCGCGCTTAGCTGGCCTCCCGTTACACTCACCCTCCAAATCCTCACTCCCATCCGGGTCACGGCACCAATGTAGCCGGTGGCGGTCCGCACCGCACACGGGTCTCGAACCCGCCACCCCGCAAGCTACAAACTCCCGGCGTGGGAGTGGAACGCTTCTAACTCAGCGTGTTAGAAGCGCCCATGGAATTGGGTGATGAGGATTTACACACTACCGCCGAGCTAGCCGCGCTAGCTGGCCTCCGTCACACAAGCACATGTTCCCAAGGCCTGTGATGATTGGGCTACTAGCCTATAGAAAAATCTTTTTTTTTTTTTTTTCAAAGTAATGTAACTGATTACTGTTTATTGTTTATTTTGTAATTAAATTACGCAATTTCGTTACATTTAACACGTGACCTCTCACACATAGGCTAACAAGGAAGCTTATCATTTCAGAAGCGAAAGTGAAAGGACATTCTCGGGTTGCCCGTGTTTGCTTTGTCACAACTTTATAGCAAAATGGCAGAGGCGATCTCAAGTAACCAGGACCTTTTCATGTGTCCAGTTTGTTTGGATCTACTGAAGGATCCAGTGACACTTGCCTGTGGACACAATTACTGTGCGGGCTGCATTAAAAACTGCTGGGATGCGGAGGATCCGAAGGGAGTTTACAGCTGCCCCCAGTGCAGACAAACCTTCTTTCCGAGACCCGTTTTAAACAAAAATAACGTGTTTGCTGAGTTGGTGGAACAAGTTAGGAGGACAAGAATCCAAGCTGTCTCTTCAGCCGAGTGTGCTGCTCAACCTGGAGATGTGGAGTGCGACGTTTGCACCGGGAGGAAACTCAAAGCTGTAAAGTCCTGTCTGGATTGTCTGTTGTCTTACTGTGAAACTCACTTCAAAGCTCACAATGAACTAAACCCAAGAAAACACACAGTGATTGATGCCACAGTCCAGCTACAGGAGAGGATCTGCTCCAGTCATAATAAAGTTTTAGAAATATTCTGTCGTACTGATCAGAGTTGTATCTGCTATCTATGCACCATGGATGAGCATAAAGGCCACGACACCGTCACAGCTGCAGCAGAATGGAGAAACAAACAGGTGAGTAGCCCTCTGGAGTTATGGTAGACTACAATGATGTTGTGAGTGGTCCGAGACATTCATTTAAATGTATAGTTTAAAATTTTACATGCTAAAATCATCTGTTTGAAGACTGTCTTATTATTAGAAAACATGATTACATGACATTATTAGAAAACATGAACCAGGAAACCAGTAACAGGCGCATAGGTGCAAAATCTACCTAGAGTTAGTCTGGCAATGATTGACACTAGGCCTACAGCTTCAACCTGCATATGAATCCCTTAGTAAGGTCCAGTTTGATGTTATATGCCAAATATAAATAATCTTGCTGAAATGAACACACAAAAGAATGTACATCATAGTTAAGCATATTTGTGTCTTATGAACAGAAAGAGTTGGGTGAGACCCAGAGGAGATTCCAGCAGAGGATCCAGGAGAGAGAGAAGGAGCTGCAGGATCTGAGGAAGGATGTGGAGACTCTGGAGGTGAGATATAAATACCAGAGATATGGGGGAAGTTTCAGCTCTCAAATATTATGGCAATTCTGCTGTTGAATTGAGTTGAGTTGTTATGATAGAAGACTTATCAGACCATGTCAGGACAAACTCCCTTTAACTCTGTTGCTTAAATAAATAAATATATTTCAGAATTTAACCCCCCAATCATTAAATTGCAAGCAGATGTTTGTAAAGACACAACAGTGGTTGTTTGTGTGTGATTGCAGCAGAGGCTCAGATGCTCACTGGGCTCAGGACTCATTTAGCTCCGCTGTGGAATAAGACATTTATAATACTGATGTTGATCATTCCCCTCCCCAGAATCCATATTTTAAAACTTAATCTAGTTCATGTTCTTTGTATATTAATCATCATAAATTCAGCACGCTCATCCTTAATGTGTCTCCTCTCAGAGCTCTGCACAGGCAGCAGTGAGAGGACAGTGAGAGGATCTTTACTGAGATGATCCGCTCCATTGAGAGAAGGCGCTCTGAGGTCACACAGCTGATCAGAGGTCAGGAGAAGGCTGAGGTGAGTCGGGCTGAAGGACTCCAGAAGAGACTGGAGCAGGAGATTGCTGAGCTGAAGAAGAGAGATGCTGAGCTGGAGCAGCTTTCACAGTCACAGGATCACGTTCATTTCCTTAAGGTAATATCATTATAACACATGTGAAGCCTCTATATACTGTATGCACAGGATCACGTTCATTTCCTTAAGGTTATAGGATTATAGATAACACAAATGTGAAGCCTCTATACCGCAGGGGAAGGGAACATATGGCTCGCGAGCCAGATGTGGCTCTTTTGATGGTTGCATCTGACTCACAGACAAATCTTTATTAAAAAGAATAACAATGTTAAAATATAAACATTCAAGCCTATTTCAATCCATTCATCTATTTATTTGAGTCCAAGGTGACTGGAATAGCAATTGTGAAAAACGTAAAAGCATTCAAGGATGGGGATAATTATGGAGAGCACATATAATAACCCATGGATTTTAACATGGTTATATACATCTATTGAAAAAAATACCTTACATGACGTTAGCCAGTTGTATTGAAGTAATGCATATTTCTGTTATTGTGATATTTAATAAGCAGATGAATGACTTTCTACAGTGCAGACTTGTACAGCAGGGCTCAGGAATGAAAGCTCTGGGGAATCATGTGGCTGCTGGATTCTAGATGTTCCATCTCCCCTTCTGTGTGTTTCTCTCTGTAGAATGTAGCAGCAGTCACTGGAACTCCTACAGTAGATGTTCCATCTCCCCTTCTGTGTGTTTCTCTCTGTAGAATGTAGCAGCAGTCACTGGAACTCCTAGATGTTCCATCTCCCCTTCTGTGTGTGTTTCTCTGTAGAATGTTGCAGCAGTCACTGGAACTCCTGGCACTACAGCTTCAACCAGCGTGACTCTCAACAGAAACATCTCTTTTGAGGCTGTGAAGGACTCTGTCTCTGCACTGAAGATGCAGTTGGAGGAGACACTGGATGGTTTCTTCAAGCAGGAAGTAGCCAAGATCTCTGCAGCAGGTAGGTGCAACAGATGCTTTAAAATAAACTTCTAATACTTTGTTTGCACCTAGGAGTTGAGATACTTTTGTGGTTTTATTCTGACTAGATAAATGTTCTGTCTCTCAACAGTGACCAGTGTCCAGGTCATTCAGTCTTTACAATGTTAGTCTTCCCACACACTCATACATGAATACACCCAGAGGTTTTACTATCATTTGATAGTCATAGTCATAGTCATAGACATGTTTATTTATATAGCACAATTTAAGTGCTCAAAAAAAAGTAATAATAACAGTAGAAGACAAAAAAATAATAATAATAATAATAATAATAATAATAATAATAAGATCACATATACAAAATTAAATACAATAGAGAGAGAAAAGAAAGCTAAAATAATAAGTACAGCCTAAATTAATTCCATACTTCATTTAAAAGCCATTAATAGCATATGATCCCTTAACTTTGCTTTAAAAGCACCAATAGTTGGTGTGGATCTAATGTGGAGAGGCAAATTGTTCTACAACTTGGGCCCAGCCACTGAAAAAGCACGGTCACCTTTACTCGACTCTGCGGTACTGAGAGCAGTAGCTTATCTGAGGACCTTAGATTTCAGTCTAAACAGTCTATTGGCAAAATCGGTAGGCTATTCGACCCTGACGCAAACATTGACATTATCAGAATCATGTCAACGGGGTCCCATGCTGGATGTAGCAAAGAAAAAGATTACTGACCTGCAGGAAGAGATCAACAGGCTGTCTGATGAGCTCCAAGAGAAACAGTCTCTCCTCGCCTGTATCATGGACGTCACTGTTGGGCAATCCAAATACATAGCGTCGCTGAGCGCCACCATCCCTCCACAGATCCACGCCGAGCCGCCTCTACTCCTTGCAATCCTGAGTGGACCGAAGTGAGGTTAAAACGGGGCCGCCGTGGCTTGGTTACCCCTCCACCTCCCTTGCGGCTCTTAAACAGCTTTGGGCCGCTAGCGGAACACAGTCCAGCCCCTGCTACCAGCATTCATGAGGGGCGCAAATCTGTCTTCTGAGCCGGCTGCGGGTGATGTGGCTCAGCATGAGCCTGCTCTCGCCTCCTCGCCGTCCAGACGAACTCCACTAGAGACTCAGCGGGAGCCTGTAACCCCCTCGCCGATCCAGAATCCGCCAACAGCAACAACTGTCCCCCCTCCAGCTGCTGATGTACGACTTCCAGCCTCATCGCCTCGTAGCCAAACGATACCAGCTACAGGTGGTGTCTCTGAGTCAGCGGTGCCTGTATCCGATCATGGCGATCATCGAGGCTCTGCTGGCCTTGACGTTCAGACTGCGCCCTCCACCTCGATCAACGCGCCTGGAGCCGCCTCCAAACCAGCTGCTAGGAAGCAGCTGCAACGGTCGTCCGGGCCGGGGAAAGCATTGTCTACCACCCGTCGACGGCTTCTACGAGAGGCTGTTCACAGAAGATCTGGCAGTCTCCCCAGCGCAGTCTCTTCAGCGGACGATCAGACCGGAGACCCCCCGGTGTCCGCTGCTTCTCCCCCGCCTGACTGCAGCTCTCGGCCGGGGCAGCCCATCCGTCAACCGGTTGAGTCAACGGGCTCATCTACAACGGCTATCCTGCTTGGATCCAGTCCTCAGCCGGTTAGGCGTCCACGGCCCACGGATGCTGATTGCACTCGACTAGTCATCCCCCCTTTGTTTCCTCCAACAACCCTGATTGTAGGTGACTCCATTATCAAACACCTGCGTTAAATCTTTGTTAAAAACCCATTTGTACACACTTGCTTTTGGTACCATCTGATGTCTTGTCTTTCTGTTGTTGGCTATTTTTATTTTTTTCTTTAACTTATTTTTCTTTGTTGTGCAAGGGGGTGGGTGTTCATGTGCGACCGTCACAACTGTTTTTGATCTTTTATACATTCCTGTGTTTAAACTATTTATTTATTGGAAGCACTTATGTGCCTGTTGCTAAACCTTGTGAAGCACTTTGGTTGCAATTTCTGTTGTTTTAAATGTGCTATATAAATAAATTGACTTATGACTTATGACTTATGACTTTTAAGCAGAGGTTGCACAATTGCATGTTTAAAATGACTTGGCACTTGGCCAGAGATCAGAGATGAATTAATAATAGAGAGGATGGAGGGACCCAAACTATCAAAAGCCTCTTTCATCACTCTTGGAGGAATACAGTTGAGAGGATAAGAGGAAGGTTTTAGATTAAAAACAACTTGTTTCAGGTGGGCCAAAGAAATGGGCTCTGAGAGAACGTGTCACTTATACGAGTTAAATTAGTCAAATATTTGGTAAAGTTTGTTACAGTTTCTCTCAGTGCTCTTTGGTACAATTCTCGAATCCTCGCTATTTGCAGAACAGTAAGTGCATTTCTCAAAATGGCACAATTGGACAAATGGCAAAATACCATGGATTGCCTGCAAAAGCCAGTCTCTTGCTCAAAATCCTTAGTTAATCTCTCAGAATTCAATATCTGTGTCAATGAACATGTCAGGCCATCAGAAGGACAAGTTCTTGTGTCATCATGTGTGGACAAAACAGTCAAATTGCTTAGTCATGTTGTCAATGTAATAGTGCACACATGAGGAGTGTTCTGATGTAAACTATGGTTATAAACCTTATATAAACTATAAAGTTTTGGTCATAAGTGTATGTGAGAGACTGGAGAAGATTCAAAATTACGCTACCAATGTTTGTTCTGCAATTTGTCGACAAATCATGTCATTGCACCACAGAAAGGAAAAGACAGCACAACAGCACTAAGAAAGCTAAATGGTTTCAAGTTAGTTCATACAGACTGCATGAGCACATGTTTTGTCCGGTTTCATCCTGCGCTGCTTTTATGAAATAGATAGGAGTTCTATTTTTCCTAGCATTTTTCACGTGGTAATTGCGGCTGGTGCTTCTGTGTTCATGTTACCTTATGGGAAATGTCTGATGTCAGCACCTGTGACACACTTGTAACCTCTGCTTGGAAGTTCTAGTTTACTGTGATACATGAGTGTCTCCTGTGTTGGTTCCCAGATGCTGGTCCTGAACTCCCACTCAGAAGAACAAGCAGTAGTGAGGTGATGAAACCAGACAGTAAGTCTTTCCTCAATGATATTCAAAGCCTGTAAGACTTTACACCAGGGGCAGTATTCTCAAAGAATCTTATCTTAACTTTAGGAGTACTCCTAAACCACACTAAAAGTTTTTATGTAGGAGTTATTTCTTAAAAGTAATTCACAATGCCTCTGAGACCTACTTTTAGCTAGGATAAAAGGCAACTCTTAGGATAAAATAAAATCTGTGTTGCTATGGTTGACGTCAGCTCTCATGCATGAGCTTGCTTGCATTTCCAACGGTGATTGGCTAATGAGTGACAGGTGGGCGTCATCTGTGCTGCATGCTGCTGGAGCGTGAGAGTGAGAGATCTCAACACAGAGATCACAAGCCTCAATTGAAACGGTAACGAGACTCACGGTTAAATGATAAAGTAATGTTGCACCGTTTTTACTGCATGTTTGAGAGCACATGTAGAAAGAGTAGAAGTACACAAATTAAACTTGACCGTAAAAAACTGCATGTATTTTAACATGCGTTTTGGTGGCGTGTTTGCATTCCTTTTAAGCTGCATATTCATTCCTTAATGATGGATGCTGAAATAAATGATACTTCACGTGCATTTCGAAAGCTTAAGGACGTAATACATGCAATCGCGATGTGTTAGGAGTTGCTCTTAGTGAGTTAGAAGTCCTCTGGACTACTCCTAAGCTGTCCCTGACTTAGGTGCTACTTTTAGCGCTAAATTGTTTTGTGAATTACTCTTATCCCAAAAAATTAGGAGTCCCAAACTTACGACTGGCACTCCCATTTTTTTTAGGATTTTCTCCTAAATTTGACTGTTAAGAGCTACTTTTAACCTTAAGATTCTTTGAGAATATGGCCCCTGATGTTGTTTACATTTATACAGAATACTGAAACATCATCTCTAAATCAACAGATCTCATTATGCATTTGAAGTTCTGTATTTGTTTATATCTGGTGTTTGTGAGCATTTCAGCTTTGCAAGGTAATCCATTCACCTGAAACATTCGACACATCAAAAGATGGTCATTCAAAAGCATGACTATTGCACAGCGGTCTGTCTCTTGGACTGGTCACAGTAAAGTCCACTCTAACATGTGCAGTTTTACTACCCAACCCAGTGGCACTGATGTCACAAGTTTATATTATATTAGCCTAATATATATAAAGTTTATATACTACCCTATTTAGTGTCAGTGTGCTGCTGTCATGCTGAGTGCTACAGTAAAAGTAAGAAGTGTTCACCGCTGAACTGAATGTAGAGGTGAAGTGCTCACTAAAACACGGACAAATACAAGTTTAGGGAAAAGAAAAAACCTTGGCCCCATTTTTATCCCCCATAATAATCTCTAACATGATTCAGTCTGCTCTTTATGTTACCTACTGGTTCTACTGTGATTCTGTCTGTTTCAGTGTCTGATGTCCAGACTGTTTGTCACACACCCGTGACCAGAGAGGAGTTCTTACAGTGTAAGATGGACACACACACACACACACACACACACACACACACACACACACACACAGACACACACAAACAGACACACACAAACAGCTCTGTCACAATTATAAATACAATACTCATTTATGCAGAGATATCTAGAGTGTTAGACTGAGATGTGAAACATTCCCTCCTATGAGAAATATATATATATATATATATATATATATATATATATGGGCAATTCCAGCGTTATGGACGTGACATTTTCGTGCATTATTGATGAACCAGATAACCAGATAACCTCCGCAAACCTAGCAGTATTTCACAATTTTTTTTCATATTCTTCTGCAAACTCCATGGCTGAATACAGGCAAACAGAAAAAATTAATATCATCATTTGCATCATAAGAATATGAGCCTTTCAATTTGCGTTATGGACGTGACGAAAAACGGACAAACTTTTAAGAGAGCGTAGTTTTTGCTGTGAAGTGTGTGTAATTTCTAGAGAAATGTAAATATTACTACATTCATACCAAACAGGACACCTCAGTAAAGACAGAGAAAGACTTAATTTCAAATGTAAATGTAAAAAAAGTTGGTTTTCATTGGGAGACATGGCGTTATGGATGTGACGTTATGGACGTGACGTCTGGAAAAACCCTCCAAAACGATACAAAACAATTGTGAATGGTGGATTTTAACCTGTAACAAGAGAAATAGTAATATAACAATGAAAAATAACTGATAGCATTACAGCTTTGTGTGTGTTATCACCCACTTATGCCCATTATAAGCCCCTCCATAGACTTACATTATAGCTGAATAGGGTAAAAATTTTAACAAACTTGCTCAGTTGAATATTTACATCGAGACAATACTTTTTTGTATTGGAAGTTTTCTGAAAGAATTTGTATGTCCATGTAGGTGAGACTTAAAGTTTTAAGGTGAGGTTTACTTTTTCGTGGAATTGCCCATATATATATATACTGTATAAAACACATATTTGTTCTTTTCTCCCCTCCATCAGATTACTGTCACTTCACACTGGATCCAAACACAGCACACAGAAAACTCCATCTGTCTGAGGGGAACAGGAGGGTGGAGAGGAGAGATGAGCTCCAGTCTTATCCTGATCATCCAGAGAGATTTGATGGGTATCAGCAGGTGCTGTGCAGAGAGGGTGTGTCTGGACGCTGCTACTGGGAGGTGGAGCGGAGTGGGCAGAGGGTTTCTATATCAGTCTCATATAAAAGCATCAGCAGGAAAGGAAGAGGTGATGAGTGTTTGTTTGGGTCTAATAATCAGTCCTGGAATCTGAACCTGAGCAGCTTCAGCTCCTCTTTCAGGCACAATAATAAAGAGACTAAACTCCCTCTAGTGGCCAGCTCCAGAATAGGAGTGTATGTGGATCACAGGGCAGGAACTCTGGCCTTCTACAGCATCTCTGACACGATGACCCTCCTGCACAGAGTCCAGACCACATTCACTCAACCACTCTACCCTGGCTTTTGGTTATATATCCATGCTAACTCATCAGTGAAGCTGCTTTGACTGGTCTCAGGGTTGGATTATCAGAGTTATATGTTGGTAAGTCAATTAAACTAAAATATAAGTACATAATAGTTGTTCTGCCATGTGATAGAAAAAAGTTATTGCAGCACATACGTTTCAGAGGACACATGGATGATAATCAGGATTATATTGACAAATCAATAAAATTCTCTTGAACACAGTTGGTTTTGTGCGTTCTGCAAGTCTATGGGAAACAGCACTTTCTTACCCCCAGGGAATGTGTTTTTCCCTGAAGAGCTGTGACTGTCTAGTCCAGACAGTCTGATAGGAGGAGACAGCAGAGAATCACTCTGTGAGCTAAATGTATGTTATGAGCAACAAATCATCTGATTTATGTTCATTATAAATCTGGGTTTGTATGACACCTCCCTGAAATTAGTTTCTGTAGGTTGGGATGTCTGTAAAGAAATAAGCAAAGAGTAACCAAAGATCATGGAATATTGCTTTTACTTTCCCCAGAGTAACATTTAGCTGTAGTTGCCGGACATGTAGCCGCCCACCAACTTGTATGTGCCTGAGTGCTCGTGCCCAATCTAACAGTCAGAAGTTTTGAGAGGATCCCGGTGGTTATTCTGTAGCTGCAGTACATATCTTGCCTCTGTGTTGACCAGAATAAAAGCCTGTTGGATGAAATCCTTGCCTGAGTCCTGTGCTGCACCTTTAGCAGCGCACACCTCATTCCTGTTACCAGAGATGTATAGTAACGAAGTAGAACTACTTAAGTAGCCTACTTAAGTACTAAAATGCAGTATCTGTACTTTACTGGAGTATTCTTTTTTTCTCCTACTTCCACTTTTACTTCACTACATTTCTTTGATAAATTTAATACTTCTACTTCGTTACATTTTTGATGTGCTGATTAGTTACTCGTTACTTTTTTTAAAAAAAATGTTGCAAATCATACCACATCCAATGATAGCCTATCGATGTCAGACCAGACCATCACCTGGTTTTCCTTATCATTATTGTGCGATTCAAGCGGTATAAGAGACTTAATGCTCCCTTTCGACCTTTCGCACTACTGAATGCTGTCAATTGGGATTGATTACCAAGGGTCAGTCTACTGCTCCATTTCGAGATGGAAGAAGAACACCAAGTTCTTTAACTTTGTAGTGTGGGGAATGGTGGTGACCATCCCTGGCCCTACTTAGAGTCCATGGCCGAACAGACTATTTCAGCCAAACAAATGTAAAACAATATGATATTCAAACTTTCGACTGCTTTCTTTAAAATATACTTCTACTTTTACTTTCAGTACTTGAGTAGCAATTTTTAAAATACTTTTACTTGCAATACTTAAGTACAAAACATTTTGAATACTTTAGTACTTCCACTTAAGTATGATGTTTAAAGAACACTTCTACTTCTACTTAAGTCATTTTTTTGATATGGTACTTTTACTTCTACCCACTCCTCTATTCCAGTACTTTATACAACTCTGGTTACA
>JAODXP020000019.1:36832928-36881539 GCA_027497455.2 Sardinella longiceps | reverse complement strand
TGCATAGGGTTCTTGTAATTCACTTTGCATGGCTCCTAGGTCATTTTCAGCCCCGAAAAAAATTATGTGGTATAAAATGGGTCAAGGAACAGTTTCCAATAGTCAGAAAAGCGTGTTCTAGGCCCCCTTTAAGCAGATGGTGAGCTACTTGTAGCTCCCAAGCTACCTGTTGGAGACCCCAGGCCTATGGTGTAAAGTGGGTTTTGTCTTTGTGTCTGGTTGGCCATGTCTCATTCCTCTTGTTTTCTCAATTGCAGTTGCCAGTTTGTGGTGATTGATGACCAGGACTACACGGCCCACTTCACTGATCCAGACTCTCTGGTCAACTGGGACTGTGTGCAGCAAGTGGTAAGATTACTAGATCCATTCACATCTCTCTCAGATGGCTTTGCTGTTTCTACACCCTAATAATCCCACATTTCTGATTTGAGTTGTAGAATTAGCCCCAATGCCCCAATTTAGAAAAAAAGTAATGGAAATTTAATTCGTCGCAATTGGAAAGTTATGGAAATTTTGTGTTGCTTAAATAGGTTTGATACCCAGAGGAAAGTGAAATCAAAAGTATCGATCTCAGTTTGTGGGCATTTGGAAGTTTCCACACTGGCACACACACCCCTCCTTAGCTGCCTTTATTTGTGATGAGGTGGTGTTCCCCTAACTTCCCCTCTCAAGACTTGCACATATTTTAAAGCTGTTTAGTTATTTCAACAAGACTTGACAAGGGTCTAGTGACGAAACGTTGTCTATTAAAAGAAACCTTTCACTTGGAGTTGAGTGTGTGGCAGGCCATCTTCTTTTCAAGGTTTATATTCCATCGCCTGCGTGTCAAAAACGGTGCGCGTTACTCTTTTTCCTACAAGGTGTGTTAACCGGCATATATCATTTTCTACTCTCTCGCTGTGAAGCCCTTAGCAATAACATGCCTGCAGCATTAGCATAGTGCTTAAGGACCCTGACTCTAGTGCTCTAGTGGGCTGGTAGTCTGAAAGTTGTGGGTTCAAGTGTCGACTGTCACTGTTGTGCCCTTGAGCAAGGCACTTAACCCCTAAGTTGCTCAAGGGGAGACATGCCCTGAAGTAATTGATAGTTGACAAATATAAGTTGCTTTGGATAAAAGCATCTGTTACTTGAAGAGAAATTTACATTTATGTATTTAGCAAAGAGAAGTGTTCTTCGCGCTTCAAATTTGGTGCAACCAGAGCAGGACGAATTACTATGAGTGTCGGTGCAACACAGATGACTTTTTAACTTTGACAAATGTAAGTTGCTTTGGATAAAAGCGTCTGCTAAATACATAAATGTAAATTTCTCTTCCTTTTTACCCGCAGAGGATCTACAGCCATGAGGTGCCCTCCTGCCCCATCTGCCTGTACCCTCCGGTGGCGGCACAGATCACGCGCTGCGGCCACATCTTCTGCTGGCCCTGCATGCTGCACTACCTCTCCCTCAGCGACAAGAGCTGGTCCAAGTGCCCCATCTGCTACGAGGCTGTGCACGGGCACGACCTCAAGAGGTGAGTGAGCATCATCCTCTCCTGTCAGCATGCAGTCGTGATTTTTTTTTTTTTTTTTTTTTTTTTTTTACCCTTTATTTATTATTATTTTTTTGTAATGCATTTCTCATATAGACACTCTGTGCATTATTTTGAGTGATTTCTTGAAAAATACTGTAGTTATGCATTATGCTACATGTGTGTGTTGGGCTATGAGTTTATGCTATGTGCAGTGGTCGCAGGTAGTGGCAGTCAGTGATCGCCAGTTTTGCAGTAGTTTTTTTATTTTTCTGCTGAAGATATGATCTGATTCCTTCCCCTCCCCTACCTGCTGCAGTGTGGTTGCCATGGAGACCCGTCAGTATGCGGTGGGTGACCAGATCACCATGCAGCTGATGAGGAGGGAGAAGGGCTCACTGATCGCACTGCCCAGTGCCCAGTGGGTCAAGGTGGAGGAGCCCATCCGCTTTGGAGGTAGGACTGTCTGTGTGTCTGTCTATAGCTGCGTTCGGAAAGTCATATTGCGTGCTATATACTGCATACTGCTTCAGTATATACTGAGTACTGGATGCTACACACACCATAGTATACAGTGTAGTAAGCCAAAAGTGATATTTTTTCTTGTAATATACTACACAACCATGTGACCAACAAAGACTTATCAGCTTTAAACTCAAGTGAGAAGCTTGCTTCCCTCAATTGAAGTTAATGGTTAGCAATCAAGCTAACGTCTTTAGGCAGGCATTTGAATGTAAAGCCATGCTCAGTTGCTCAAATGCTAACCCAAACAAAATAATTTCTCTAACTAACAAACAAAGCACCACTACAACAGTCATATGTCCAAGAGATGTACACATTGTGCAAGTTAAAATGGTTACTGTGTCAAAAATGCCACAAAATAGTTCAGTTTACAGTCACTCAAGTTTCAGCAAAACCACCACTACTGTCCGCCATTAATCTGAAGGAAAACCTGTGAGGGGGAAGATCGCGGGAATTGTGAGAATGCGTTGAATTATGGGACTGAAGTATCCGAGTAGTGAGCACCTCTTGTATACTGCCGATTTGGCCGCCATCAGTATAACATCCGGGAAACGTTTGCATACTTGTAATATTTTATATAATATATAATATTTTCCACATACTGCATACGATGTACTACTTCATGCCAGGATCAGTATACCAGTAGTACCCAGTATGCATTTTCGAACATGGCATATGTCTGTGTCTGTGTGTGTTTTTGTTAAGGGAATTAGGAAGTTGGGAGGGAGAGTGTTTCTAGGAAGGATAACTACTTTCTATTGGTCCAAAAGGATGTAAGGCCTAGCAAGTATATTGATTGTATTGAATTAGATTGTCTTGAAAATTGGAGGTTGAATCTTAAGGAATCTTGACAGATTTTGAAATGTTTTACCTGGAAATTTAATTAGATAAAGACATCTGTAGTGAAGGGAGAGAACAGTGACCCCACTCGGTCTCGAACTCGGGTCTCCGGGGTGCTAAACGTGCAACTTGACCGCAACACCAAAGTGCCAGGCTTGTTGGTATGGCAGTCAGAGCACATACTCAACCATAGTGACGGTACTCCCATCCCAACATCCAAAAAAAAAACCAAAACAGAAAACTATGTACTACTAATAAACTATGTGTTATCGTGTGTGTGTGTGTGTGTGTGTGTGTGTGTGTGTGTGTGTGTACGTGTACAGATGGGCATCTGGGTGCGTACTCGAAGCTGCTGCTGGCCTCTGAGGGTCAGGTGCTGGGGCTGCTGCGTGAGGAGAAGGAGGCCCTGGGGGCCCAGCTGTGTGTGGAGGCCGACGACCCACAGGCCTGCTTTATCCAGAGCGCTCTGCACCAGCTGCAGGTACACACACTCGCACTCTCTCTACACACACACACACACACACACACACACACACACACACACACACACACACACACACTCTCGCACTCATTAGTCTGCAGGACCTTGCACATACAAGGGGTGGTCTCTACCAAATCACCCCATTGCCCCATTGTTGGAGGTCAGAGTACTGTCCGTCAGTAGCGAGTGCAAACTGATTGGGGTGCAGGAAAATACAGCTGAAAGGGAATTTCAGTTGGCATGAGTTTGAGCATTTTCTGTCTTGCAATTTTTTTGTGTTCTTCATGCTGACAGTATTCTGACACTACGTTCAACTCAACGTACAAACTTTCAAAGTTCCAAGACGCATCCTAGAGTGTCACTGAAATGGTAACATGGTTTTGTGTGTGTGTGTGTTTAGGAGCGTGAGGAATCTCTGCTGAAGCGTGCCTCTCACGATGGGGCCGGTGCTGAGGGACTGGACCTGCGAAGTCTGTCCCTGTCTGACCCCCCTTCTCCTGAGGCCACTGTGGTCGTCTCCAACTCCAGCTCCAGCTCCAAGGTGGGTCACAGAGAACTGCTCTTCATTCACTGAACTTCATTCGCTGAATTGTAGCTCCAAAGGTGGTGTTGGTTGGTATCTCCTCCCAACATAGTAAAACCACGTGTTGAGTTTTAATGGGAGGGTCATAAATTGCCAGTATGTTTCTCTGCATGGAATATTTGTCTCGGTGGATGTTTTTGTTACATTTCAGTAAATGAAATATGAAGTGATGAATTTCTAACTAATTAATTGGTGATCCTTTTGTACTGTATGTGAGCCTGTAGATGTGAAAATGAGGTGAACTCTTGATTGTCTCCTCTCTAGCCTGTACTGCAGTATGCCTCAGCGTTTGATGACGAGGTCCAGGTGGTGCCAGACGTGGACCCTGTAGAGGTGGCCGAGGAGGTGCCTGAAGGACCCGCTGAGCCTACCTTGAAACTGGAGGCTGCGGTGGAGGTTCCTCAGGCAGTGGAGGAGGCCCCTGCTGGACTCCAGGTGGAGATGGGCAAACCCCAGACCTCAGAGCCAGGGCCCTATTACTACTTCTACCAGGGTGAGTCGCCTCTTAACCATCGTCTTAGTTGGGATGTGAATGTGTGTGTTGGATGTCCTAGTCAGAAAAACTAAGCATAGTCATATATTATGCTTAGTTTTTCGGACATGGACATTCAACACACACATGCATTTCCCGTGTGTGAGTGAGTGTGAGGCTATTCTTTGAAAGGGCTGTGCAAAGTGAAAGTGATTTTTGATTTATGGTTGTGCGCATAAAATGTTTGAGAGCATAAAGTGTGTGTGTATGTGTTTGTAGGGTGTGTACGCAGTCTGTGTTTGTTAAATAATGAATATATGTTGTGTTTTGTGTGTGTATGCATATAGCGGAGGATGGGCAGCAGATGTTCCTGCACCCAGTGAATGTGCGCTGCTTGCTGAGGGAGTACGGTAGTCTGGAGGCCAGCCCTCCGGCCATCACCGCCACCGTGGTGGAGGTAGAGGGACAGGCAGTCACTGAGGTAAGGAGAGACACACACACACACACACACACACACACACACACACACACAGAGAAAACTCACACACACTTACTTCCATACTAATGCTACAACATTTACTTCCTTGTGTCAACACCGGTAGTCATGACTGGCACATTTAGACACACATCTGTGGTGAAAGACAAATTATGACACACAGTAATCCCTGTTGTAGCCTGTTAAGCAACAGACTGTCATCATGGTCACTGCTTTACAAAAACAGCAGCCAAGCAGTTCTGGATGACAGACTTTGGCCTGTGCTGTTAAACCTGCTTCTAGATATTCATTTTATTTCCAATGAAGGTGTGTTTGTGTATGTTGAGCGAATAAGCACATGAACCACTGCACAATCCAATCCTTTATCTTTGTGTGTGTTTGTAGGAAGTGCGCCGTCGGCACCGCTACCTGGCTCATCTGCCCCTGACGTGCGAGTTCAGCATCTGTGAGCTGAACCTACAGCCACCGGTTGTCTCCAGGGAGACCCTGGATAGTCTTGCAGGTGAACTCCCTTTATACTCTCTTCACCCCTCTCTGTGAGTGCTGTTACATGGACATGAATAGTCTGATTATACGACATCTCACAATGTTTGTAAACAAGGGTTGCTGAGATACTTTCGGGTGGCAGAAAGTAACCGGTACCCCATTGGCGTGAATACATTCAACGGGGAAAGCCTGTCTTGCATTAATAAATCCGCCTTTATGACTTGTTGTTTTGTAAAACGAAATAAGAACTGTTTACTGTTAAATCTAAAGACAGGTTGTATAACCAGAAAATAAACCTGTTGTCTTATACGATCTCTATACCTGTTACCCACTTAGCAACCGAATTAGGCTAACCGTTATAAACATGGGGACGTCGGCGCTGGTTTAGCTTGCTTCACAGAATGCTAGGTTAGCTTAACAGAGAGAGCAGGGAAAACTTGTCTCAAATCAATAAGTCTGGCATCTATGATGTGATATGATGTGTTGTTCATATGCCCTGACATGCACATCTACTACAAGTTTATGCCAATAGCACGTTACCTTACCACTCTTGCTCCCCTCCTCTTCCCTCTTCTCAGATGACCTGGAGAAAAGGAAGCGTCTGCGTCAGAAGAAAGCGAGGGATGAGAAGCGGAGGGAGAGGCGCATTGAGATGGAGGAGAATAGGAAGCAGGGCAAATGTAAGAGCCACTGAGCCCCACTTTTATAACTAATGTGTTCTATGCATCATCATTGCTCATCTTGTTGGATGGCCGCGACTCTCAACCAAGGAGGTTATGTTTTTGCCGGCGTCTGTCTTGTGTGTCTGTATCTTTGTACAACATAGCTCGAAAAGCACTGCACAGGAAACAGGGCAAATGTAAGAGACACTGAGACCCACTTTTATTGTAACTAATGTGGTCTACGCATGTCCATGGCTTAGGGCTGAGCGATATGGCAAAAAAAGTTATCACGATTTATTTTCCCATATTGAACGATCTCGATTTTTAATCACGATCATGATGATAGAAAAAAAAAAAAAACCACTGATATAGGCCTTTTCTACTGATCTTGTCATTGCACTGGCTCATAGGCCTATGCAATTGCAAGGGCCTACAGATACTGTACTGCAATTTATTGATCTAATTTATTGCAATTGTGGTATCCCAAAATGCATAAACTTTCATAACTTTCATCTTTTAAATAAGTATAGCAGAAACATGATACACAAATTTCTACCAGGCAAGGTGAAATATGGTGTGATGCATGCCTACAATGCATGATGAGCATACTTAGATTCAGGGTGAAATGCATTTACTGTTTCCATTCGCTCTGCAGGAGGCTCTCATTTTAATGACGAATTGATTTCATGTTAGACAAAGATAGTCTTTGCGTCTGCATAACTACTATAGAGGACGGATGTCCAACACTCCTGAAGTTGAAGATCACAAACGTCGAGAGAACTTTTATGTCTCGCATAAGGGTGAATGGGAACCGTAGATAAACCTTGCAACTAAATGTGCCCCACTATTTCTCCCTTCCTCGCCTGTTATACCGTCAAAAACACTCTACTTGCTCAATCGCAATTTAATGATTTTTTTTTTTAACGATCGCGCAAGACTTTCATTCGTGGCTGTCCGTGTGCCAACATCTAACTATGGAATGCTACCAGAATTTCCTGAAGACGATAGAAATGCGTGTCTTCATAAATACCTGAAACGACGGCTAAGTTCTCTCTGGTAAAGTTAGGCTTCACAGCGGTGAACCTTTACCGTTGGCTACAGCGAGGGTTGTGCTCAACATTGAGCCGCACCCACATTGAGGCTGCAAGTCCGCAGCTCGGGGTACTTGGAGAAGTCGTATTGTTAGCATCAGTAGGCGCACACCTTTCCAACTGCATGTAACGCACGTGATCGAGAAAATATGCCCTCAGCTGATCACCGTGATCGAACTTAATTTGATCGCGATCCCTAATCGAGATTGCATAATCGCCCAGCCCTACCATGGCTCATCTCCTCTCTGATGGCCGAATCCTCTGATTGTTATCACCTCCACCAAGGAGGTTATGTTGTACAAAGACAGACAGACTCCAGCGAAAACATAACTTAAAAAGTACTGCACGGATTACAATGTAATTGAACAAAGTGTGTGTATTGGGAAGAGTAACAACTGATTCAATTTTGGCCGTGATGGGAGATCCAGAACACCATCTGGAATGTATAATATTATTATTATTATTATTATTATTATTATTATATAATAATAATAATAATAATAATAATAATAATAATAATAATAATAATAATAATAATAATAATAAATAATAATAATAATAATAATAATAATAATAATAATATTCTATCTGTGGCCACATTGCTTTAGCGGAGGTCTGTGCTCTCTGAGTGCTTTCCTAGTATTCTGTCTGTGACCACATTGCTTTGGCGGAGGTCTGTGCTCTCTGAGTGCTTTTCTATTTTGCTGTTTTTACACTGTGTTCTGATGGGAGTCTGTGTGGTGTGTTGTGTGCCGTTAGATCCGGAGGTGCACATTGGTCTGGAGAACCTGCAGCATTTCCCTGCGTTTGGTTCTCCCCCACCAGCGGCAGCAGCCCTCCAGCCCACCCTCCAGAGTTCCTACTGGCTCCCCCCTCACCCCTCAGCAGCAGCCCTGCCTCAGGTCTCACACACACACACACACACACACACACACACACACACACACACACACACACACACACACACACACACACACACACACACACACACACACGTACGTTCAGTGGAAACAAACATACAACACACTTGCACATTTAGACACACAAAAGTATATGCACTTTTAAGTGGGGAAACAGAATATGTTTTCAGTGACTTTTGCTTTGTAGAGAACAGTGTAATATGAATGAATATTGATATACAGTAATGTATTGCTAAACAATAATGTTTGATAACATTCCTTTAGAAGTCCACAAGGTGGTGCAAGAACTTTTTTTTTCTCTCTTGCATCAGTCTGCATCAAGGTTTATGTACAAAGTTCAAATGTTTGTGAAACACTTGACATTTATCTGGCTTTATTTGGCGGACCTTTAGTGTTGACATTTAGCGGTTTTATATTAGTTTAGTATAGAATTCTTAATGTATTTACAGTGTTTCCCACAGAATTTTCTGAAACTATGGGGGGCTCACCGTTTCGACCTCGACCCCCCCCCCTCCCCCCCCCAAAAAAAAAAAAAACATAAATCCAGGGCTGCAGCTACTGAACATTTTTGGAATTGAGTAGTCGATTTTTTTCATCGATTTATGAAGTAATCAATTAAAACTTTGTGTTTTTAAACAAATCAATGTTATATGAAAGGTCTCACTGGCCCAGCCATTGGCTATTATTCCTGACAAAAAAAAAGTCTCTCTCTCTGTCTCTCTCTCTAAACTCTTTTAGCTTATTCCAAAACTTTAGAACTTTGTAATCATCACTCTAAATATTTGGCTCATTAAATCATATTTGTAACATTAGGCTATGTAATGTTACATCAGTGCAAAATCATTGTAGCATTAGGCCATACACATGGCACATCAACTTATTGTAAACTTATCCCATCAATAAAATTAAACTTTTGTTCTTAGTTTTAGCTTTTAAAAGTCAAAACGATTACAGGCCTATCAACAGAAAAAAATCACCTAGGAATACAGAATAAGCCCAAATGCATTCACAGTAGCCTACATGCAAGACGGAGACAGAGGAAGGGAGGGAGCGTGCGTGTGTCTTGTCAGCAGCATGTGCCAAGCGCACTTGAGAGAGAGAGGGAGTGAGTGACTGTCTGTGCGTTTGCTGTCTTAATTGTAAACATCATAGGCCTACATTAGACTACCCATAACCGGCATCAAATTGTAAATACTGTAACTAACGCATGGTTAGCGATCGTAAATCAGCTAGAGTAGCCTAGACTTTCAGGCAACTTTTCGCTTGGTAAACTGCCTAAACGGGCGGCTACTTTCTGCATAGGTAGAGCAGTAGTTATGGTAGGCTGCATTCCTACACATTGTTCTTTTTACCTAGAGATCGTTTTAAAGTATCTCTGATTAAATGTTCCCACGCTAACTGCCTTCTATGCCCGCCAAGCTGGTTTCCGACATTATAGGCACGCTATTTCACCGACGTCGGATTTACTCATGTCAACGGATATTTGATAAATAAATATTTCTTACAGTCTTCAACTGACAATAGCACCCACTCATAGGCGACATCTTTGTCATGTTGTCACTAATTTATTGCTAACCTACTTCAGGCTTCGGAGCAGGACAGGTGCGCATCAGACTCAACTTTCAACGTGTGTGTCAGTGCGTGTGCGAGCATGATTGGAGAAGCGCAGCACTGTAGATTCGAAAAGAGCTTTATGACATTTTCTCCACCCTCAAAGAGGGCCTGAATTAGCCATAGGCCTAAATAGGTAATTAAAAGCAATGCAAAACTAACTTTTTTCTTTTTCTTTCTTTCTTTCTTTTTTTTTTTCCCTTCAGCACAAACTATGGCGGGTCTCGGGAAACTATGGCGGCCCGCCATAGATTAATACATGTGTGGGAAACACTGATTTAGAAAATCAACCTTACCATATCTTGGCATGACTCAGATCATGTAACATGTTGCCTCTAGGGCAGTTCCCTATTATCACTGTAATAAACATGCATAATCAAGTTAGACATTATTCTCCTTGTGAACCTCCTAAAGAGCAGTGATTTCATGACTCTTTTTGTCCCTTCCTGCTCCCCATCCCTGTTGTGCTCCCCCTGCTGGTGTGGTGTTACTGTTGCAGATGGCCTGATGTTCCCCAGTCTGGGTGCGCACAGCCCTGTGCTGAGTGTGGGCAGTATGGAGGATGACTCCCACTGCATGTCCTTCGCCCAGGTAATTTCAGCTTGTAATGATCTCACACACACTTAAGACAAAGCACACCAGTTACAATCAACATTGTAGATGTGCTCTGATTTCTCCTTGTTGTATCTGATTGAGTATCTTTTCAACATTACAGATGCTCAGAGATGGCAAAGCCAGAGCTGATTTTGGGCCCAAGATTACCCCAAAGAAAGGTGAGAATCAGCACCACTTCACTTCACAATCAGAGATTGTAGTAAGGAAGTTGCACTATATTCTTCGTCTTCAAGCTTGTGACAAATTTTGTCTGCTTCTTCCACCCCCAGTAGACCAGCTGCTGGCCCCCCCAGTGGCGGACAGTGATGGGGAGAGTGACGGCTCAGACCGGGTTCCTGTGCCCAGCTTCCAGAACTCCTTCAGCCAGGCCTTTGAGAAGGCCCTCATGCAGCTGGACCATGGGCCCCCTGCAGCACCGCAGCCTGCCCCCTTGCCAGGTGTGTGTGTGTGTGTGTGTGTGTGTGTGTGTGCGCGCGCACGGCCCCCAATATGGGTTGGAAAGTAGCTGTTTGTGTAATTGTCACAAAGTTTCACTTGGGGCTGCTCAATTATGAAAAATCATTATCATGATCATTTAGGTGTATATTGAAATCTCAATTATTCAAACGATTATTTTTGAGTTAAAAAAAAAAAAAAAGAAATGTGGCATTTGAAATTTGAGACTTCTGATTTGCGCTGTTTTTTTAAACATGGCGACACTGGTATACTGCTGCTTGACAGTGAGTGTGAGGTAGAAGGGCTGTATTGAAATGCTTTGGAAGTCTTTTCATAGGCCTACTGTACAATGAAAAATGGAAAATCATTTCAACTCTATTAGTTTAGTTTGGATATCGTCATCGTAATCACTATATAAATTTGATTAATTGCAAGGCCCTGGTTTCATTTAAGCTTTTGGAGTTGATCTAGTGAATTTGAGATCCAGCCAGTCCCACACCTTCTGATGAACTCTGTCCTTGTTTTATTCTGTGTTTCAGAAGAGAAAGGGGGGAAGAAGAAGAAGAAAAAGCAGAAGCTTCTGTTCAGCACCTCTATGGTTCACACTAAGTAGAAGACAACTTACAAGCCCAACACACACACAGAGCGCACACACTCACCCACCTCGAACATTCTTCGCTCAAGACTGCCCCCCCCCCCCCCCCACCTAGCTGTGCATCTCGCTTACCTTTTTAAAAGCTTTTTTTTTTTTTTTTTCCTCATAATTGCGACTCCTCTTGCACAGATTCTAAGTATTAGCTGTAGCAACTTTTAGTGACTTGAAGCACCAGTGCCCTTCTGCACTGTCCAAAACTTGGCCCTGTATGTTTAGGCGATCACCCCCATTCCTTGAAAACATGTTTTTGAATAAATGTGAATTGATGCTGAATAGAGAAAGTGATGTTTGCACAAAGTTCAATTGTGCAGTGCAGTTAACATTAAACTGCAGATTTGGCCTTGCTGAACATCACACAACCCCAGCGTCATAGTTTCACTTAGAGAAATGGCCATCAGCAAAAGGACCCTGAAAATGAACATGGGCTAAAGAAAGCAAACAACCTAGGAAAGCGTAATTTCTGTTAAACTAGTGTTTGATTGTTGGAGTGGGTTGGTGGGTGGGCAGGTGAAGTGTAGCAGTCAGCCAGCTGTAGATTTACCTTCTAGGAGCGCCACTCCCACTCAGACAGTCACACCCCTGCAGACCTACAGGCCCCGCCTACTATGACAACTGTTGTCGATTCTCTGGCTACTCTGGGAAGTCATGGCGGCCATATTGATCTGGGCCTTCTAAAGCGGATCATAAAGACGTGAATCTTATCATTGTGGCTCAATTATCCCAACCTAGCTTAAGAATGTTCTGTAAATGTAACCAATAGGATCCCAAGTATATTCCCCAACAGTCATTTTGAAGATTTCAGGTGTATTGCCCTACACTTCCTTGCACTTTTTTACACACACACACACACACACACACACACACACACACATCAAGCTCCCGATTAGTTAGCTATGGTCCTCCAAGACCAATCAGTTGAGCCGCTTAGTTGACCAGCTATAAATATTTAAGATTATTTTATGTGACCAGTTTAATTGACTTTTCAATGAGCTATGGTTCCAGTTCCAGACTTTTTAATGAATACTTTCATCCACATAACTAGTCTAAGTGAAACCAGTTTACCCGCAGGGTCCTCAGTGTTCCAAGTCCAACCCTGTAACATTACTGCTTCCTCTGTGTGTGGGTGTGTGAAACCATAGAGAAGTGCTGTCTGCTAATCTGCTTGCCATGTATTGAGTGTAAAGACAGACATTAAGAGATGATTATACAAAATATTTTTGTTTGAGGTTCTTAAATTTACTTTAATTTTTTTAGGTCAACTTCACAGGAAAAAAGTTAAACTGGCCTAAAGTTGGAATGAATAAAGATTATTATACACATTCAAAAGGAAGTGTTGTCATTCATATTGATGTGGGAATAGGTTGTCGCATAGCCTGACACGTCAGACTATATCATAAGAATGTATAGTCTGAAGACCACTGATGACTGTACCTCAATGGAGGGCGGGTGATTGCGTTGTCTTTCAAACTGCCTCTCCACGTAATAGGCTAGCGTTCCGGCCAGTGGTACCAGCTGGTATATCAAACTTTCCCGTAGCCCGTCGGTAACACGGCAAAGACATCTTTTTCAGAACGAAAAACTTCAGTGCACTTTCTTGTTTCACTTTCAAAGAAAATGACAAGTGCAATTCGTCCAAAACTAAAGCCAAAGACGATTCCGCTCTGGTTTGAGCAGGGCTGTAGTCATCGTACAAAGCCCGCCTTACGATTTCCTGTACACATACCGCGCTGTGATTGGTTATCCGCCTCCAGAGGAAGGCTAAACGGGTTTCTATCAGTGGCCTCTAGACGTACCTCTGTGAAATGAAATTTGCTACCACTAGGGTACGTCTAGAGTCTAGGCTAGGTTGTCGCACAATACAACATCAATAGTGTGCAATGTGGGAAAAGTGACATACCGGGGTCCATGGTTTGTTTTTTTAAATCAATTCTGTCACATGTACCAGACATTCAAAGGAATTGAAATTGCATGTATATACATATTCGTTATATATACAGTGGGGAGAACAAGTATTTGATACACTGCTGATTTCTTAGGTTTTCCCACTTGCAAAGCATGTAGAAGGTTGTAACTTCTATCACAGGTACTCTACAACTGTAAGTGATGAAACCTAAAACAAAAATCCAGAAAATCACAGTACATGATTTTTAAATAATTATTTTGCATGTTATTGCAGGACATAAGTATTTGATCATCTATCAACCAGTAAGATATTTGGCTCTCACAAACATGTTAGTTCTTCTTTAAGAAGCCCTCCTGTTCTCCACTCATTACCTGTATTAACTGCACCTGTTTGAACTCGTTAACCTGTATAAAAGACACCTGTCGACACAATCAATCAGACTCCAACCTCTCCACAATGCCCAAGACCAGAGAGCTGAGTAACTACATCAGGGATAAAATTGTAGACCTGCACAAGGCTGGGATGGGCTATAGGACAATAGCCAAGCAGCTTGGTGAGAAGGCAACAACTGTTGGTGCAATTATTAGAAAATGGAAGATATTTAAGACAACTGTCAATCTCCCTCGGTCTGGGGCGCCATGCAAGATCTCACCTCGTGGGGCATCAGTGATCATGAGGAAGGTGAGGAATGAGCCCAGAACTACACGGCAGGACCTGGTCAATGACCTGACTAGAGCTGGGACAACAGTCTCAAAGAAAACCATCAGTAGCACACTACGCCGTCAAGGATCAAAATCCTGCAGTGTACGCAAGGTGCCCTTGCTCAAGCCAACGCATGTCAAGGCCCGCCTGAAGTTTGCAAATGACCATTTGGATGATTCTGAGGAGGACTGGGAGCAGGTCATGTGGTCTGATGAAACAAAAATAGAACTGTTTGGGTTAAACTCCACTCGTCGTGTTTGGAGGAAGAAGAATGATGAGTACAACCCCAAGAACACCATCCCAACTGTGAAGCATGGCGGTGGAAACATCATTCTTTGGGGATGCTTTTCTGCAAAGGGGACAGGACAACTGCACCGTATTGAGGGAAGGATGGATGGGGCCATGTATCGTGAGATCTTGGCCAACAACCTCCTTCCCTCAGTAAGAGCATTGAAGACGACCCAAAACATACAGCCAGGGCAACTAAGGAGTGGCTCCGTAGGAAACATCTCAAGGTCCTGGAGTGGCCTTGCCAGTCTCCAGACCTGAATCCAATAGAAAACCTTTGGAGGGAGCTTAAAGTCCGGGTGTATCAAATACTTATTTCTTGCAATAAAATGGAAAATAATCATTTAAAAATCATACAATGTGATTTTCTGGATTTTTGTTTTACATCCCATCACTCATGGTTGTAGAGTATCCATGATAGAAATTACAGACTTCTACATACTTTGCAAGTGGGAAAACCTGAAAAATCAGCAGTGTATGAAATACACACATACACACACACACACACACACACACACACACACACACACACACACACACATACAAGTCAAGGGATCTGAGAAATTGTGTTCTAGGCAATGAGGTAGGCCCATGGCCACTGCTTGTGCACTGGTCCCAGAATTTGGCGCTATGCCCCGTTGTGGTGCTAAAGATCCACCAACCATAACAAGCTGATGTCCAAAGGTGCTGTTGAGGCATCTCTGGCATGTGTGCTGGGCCTGAGTATGCTTGGGGAAGTACTGCCCCCTGGCCCTGGCACAGCTGTCTGGCCTGAGAGCTGCATGCTGCATCTCTTGGGTGAGCCGCTAAACCAGGGGTTGGTCCGAACCTTTTTAGCTGAGACAAATTTAAAATTTTAATTCCATGAGAGCCATACAATATAGAGGCATGTCTGTAACATGTCTCTTATTCGTTTGATTATCTTATTATTTGAAAAGACATCAAAAAGTCCATCGGCAACATCAAGCATTAGTGTTTTAGCAGGCTCCCCATCAGTGAATGGTTTTCCGTTTCTCACAATTGCTTGGACTGAAATGGATGAATGGATTGAAAAAGCCCTACATGAGAGTTTTACATTTTTAATGTTATTCTTTTTATTAAAGATTTGTATGCAAGCCAGATGCAACCATTAAAAGAGCCACAGGCTCCCTACCCCTGCGTTAAACCGAGGTCCTGACTCTCATTGGTCATAAAAGATTCCCCCCACTGCAATTGGCTCATTCATCCCCTTCCTCCTGTCCATTCCCTGGCTTGACATTTTATAGCCTAAATCGAAACCCATTTTGATTGGAACCTGCTATAGACCACCTGATCAAAATAATTTTTACTAACTTTTGGAGGAATCTTGTGTTAAATATGAGGATTTTGTCAAGTCAGGGGTGATAATTCCTGGAGACTTTAATACTAATGTGTTAAAACCTGCATCAGACAATCAGCAAAAGCAAAAATCTCAAAAGTGGAGTGATAGACCAGTAGATCATTGAATGATCACTAAGGCCATACTGTACACGTAAAATTCAAAAACCCAAGGTTCATTGTCACGTTACAATTAAAATTAGATCCCTCAAAAACCACAGCAGGGAGTTTTGTAGTCTGTTAAGGGACATGGACTGATCTCCAGTGTTTAATTGTATATATGTCGATAATGCCTGGTTTCATTTTAAATCTATGCTTATTAAGGCCATTGACATTGTGGCCACCAGAGAAAAAACATCAGAAGGCAAAAACTGAGCCCTGGATGAATGACACGGCCACGGGGTGGTGTGCTGCACTCTCCTAAGTCTCTTTGTGAGAGTAGAAATGAAATAGATCACACAGCTGTAAGGGGAAGGCTTTGTTTTTGATTTGGCGAGAGCCAAAAGCCAACGTGGGGCTCGAATCCACAACCCTGAGATTAATTTAACAGAGAAAACAAAATGCATGTTAACTATTAAAGTGCATATTATCTTTAAATCATGAATAAAACATATTTTATTAGCCTCATAGGATAATTGCCCAAGTCATATTTCAGTGTTTTGGGAAACAAGAAAAAAACGTGACCATGACGTGGCTTCAGCCTTGGCCAGGTGTTGGCATCTGCAGGAAGCAGACGACTCATCCACCCACAGACAACAGACACCAAGTGGATGGTGAATCCCTGTGACCTCATAAGACATCCTGTTTGACCATGAAACTACTGAGATTTAAAAAAAAAAAAAAAAAGATTACTCATATTCGTCATGGCATAATTGGTGGGAAGTGTTGGCTTTTTGAAGAAAATGTAAACAACCATGGTCATTAATGGGTTAAAGGCCATTTTAATCACTTTTAAGTGATCAGAAATGGCTTCAGCATCCTCAATAATGCCTAAATCCACTCCAGAATCATTGAAATTAAAAATTAATTAATGCTAATGTGTTAATTATGCAAATTGCCCAACATATGCAAGTTAGCATCTGGCAGTTTCTTACTGCTGGTGACCCATACCATATATATTTCTGTAATAAAACTTTGGTGTACTTAACATTGCCGGGTTCACTATGGGCTGGCAAACAGGCTAATTTCCTGAAAGGTGAACTATAAATGTGTTCAAATGTGTCCATCTGTATAATCTTAGCTTTATATTATTGCAGTGAACTGTACAACACTATGACAAAGCTTCTATCCACATGGAGACAAGAAACACTGAGTATTCAAAAGTTTATTTAGGTCATATGAGATATGCAGTTGAAACCACCATTTATATGGAAAAACGGTAAGCTTTTTCAAATTTTCCCTTTATATGACAATAAGTTTGTCCTGGTATGCATCAAATAATGAGATAGGACTATGACATTTATAATAGCCTATAACATTGACAGGGAAGTGTGCAGGTGTCCTTTTTGTTTTGTTTTTTTCAATTTTATGTTATACAGTATTTACACCACTGAACACATTGTTACATTGCGTCCTGTCAGTAATATTCAAGTGATGTTTTGAAATCCTGTGGCTCATATATAATACAGCTGAAAGTCACTGGAAGACAGGGGTTCAGACTTAATTGTTCTTTGTTGAATGTTTGACTCATGCCCACGGAGACACAAAGCCTACAATTGAAGATTGCCGGTGCTTGACTTTAAAGTACAAGTTACTTAGTTACTTTCAATCATTTGATATATATTAAAAAAATCATGATCAAAAGCAATGCTACGGTGTTAGTCTAGGCAGGATTTTGGAAAATGTGCTTATTTAGAGTCCTGAAGGCAAATCATGTTAATTTTTGGCATACAAAGTTTTTAGAGGTTTTGAAGGGTGCTGAATCCAAATCTTCTGTATGCCAGGCTATTAGCATTATTGTTTTTATGTTTTGTGTGCTATGGTGGAATGTTTGCCCATCCTACACACCCATGTACACAAAAAATAGCAACACATAACTCTGAGAACCCACCACCCCAATATCCCTGAAGAAGATAGGCTACGCCTTCTGCCAATTCTCTCATAGGATGTTCAGCAATAATGGCTATTGAAACATTACCAACTATTTGTTTGAGACAGTGTAATAGCCTAAATCTCTACAAACTGACATGTAAAAATAATATGTAGTCTATCTCATTTTAGCCTGCTAGCAAGCCGTAGAGCCAAGGAGCCAACTACCATACTGTTAGAATCCAAAATAGCAGTTCTCTAAACCACTTTAGGATTTCTATTATGGGCATTTCCATCTCAATTCAACACCAAACACCTTTTTATGTAATCTGGAGTGAATCTGTACATATCCCTATTTTTTTATTACAAAGTATTATTGGTAGATCTCAGAAGGGCAGGATTGGGTACAAAGTAGACTTTATGCGTACTTCCAGGTAATGCTAACAGATGGTAACAATGCATATGATAATGAAACTTTTATGCCCTCATCATTTAGCCTTGGATGTTATTTTGCTATTTGGTCTGTATTGCATGCATCTGTCATTCTCCCACCTATTGACAGTACTTACTTAGCAATGTGAAACAACAGGGCTACGGGTGGATTTACTCTGGATAATGTAATGATGTAATTTCCAAAACAAAAGCCATACTGGGTAACATGTGCAGGACTCTAAGATCTTATTGAAATTACTGTCCATCCCATCATTCATGTCATCTCGAATGTGGAGCTCTCGTATTTTCATCATGGTTTGACATGACGGAACCATGCTCAGGCAGAGGCGAAGGAAACCCAAATCAATAAGAAAGGGATATTAGCCAGCTATGACAGGAAATAAGATAGTTGGACACCAGTTTGGCTAGCCAAGGGAGGAGAAAAGGGCACTGGTGGGGACCTCAACCTGGATTATTACAGAGATTAGCATTGGCATTGCATTGTCTGGGAATAACAGGTTACAGCAGAGACGGTTGATGAAAGCGAGACCATTCATTAGGAGCTCCTTCCTGTTTCCATATGACGTTGGGTTCGAAGCTGACACGCCCCTTTAGGAGACCGGTAGTAGACAGACCTTCGTTAAACCCAATGTGGAGTTCGTGGGATTTTACCAGATTTCTCCAATAAAGCTAGCGATATTCTAGCCATGTTCTCATAGTAACCCAGGCAAAAACGGTTGGCATGTTAACGTTAGCTAGCTTGCTAGCTCGAGTAATACATAAAATGAATTATTTACCCCGTGCCTGAAAATGTACTGAATGGGTATTACAAATAAGCAGTGGCAATAAAACGACACTGGAAATTATATTTTAATTAGTTAACTGCTTATGAAAAGAAAAAGTTAATGTTATGACGTCTATGACGCACCTATTTAGGAGACCGGAACTGTATCCCGATTTTTAACGTTGGGGAAGCCTAGAACGATTCATCTCCACATAATACAGTATCTCTGGTTATAGTATCAGTGATCATGTTCTCCTTAGCTATGAATACGCTGATAAATTCAGCGGAGGTGCATTGCAGAGGACCCTTTGGGCCCCTGACATTGTATACGTCCCTTATTTGCAGATGACCTCATATAGTCACTTCAACATCATTACCAGGTTGCAAGTGGAACCTAAAACGCCTTGGGCAACTCATTAACTGGGCAAGCATGGAATTCAAGCCTGCTAAATCTAGGTGCTAGTAGTAAAGGAGGGGAAAGTACTCGTAACTATTCAATTCAATTCAATTCAATTCAATTTTATTTGTAGAGCGCTCAAATACAGTGCATTTGTCTCGCGGTGCTTTACAGACAAAGAGAAACGGGGGCAAGGAAAAACTCCCTACACTTTGCTAATAATTCATTTCTAGGAAGAAACCTTGGGCAGATCCACGCCTCATGGACTCAGCCTACCTGCCTGAGGCCTATAAAGTATCCGTAATGTCAGTAGTCTGATTGACCATGGTTTACACAGAACAGCATGGGTACTGAATTTAGCCTGAGTTAATACATAGTTTGTGTGACAGTCAATAGGGAAGAAGGGTCAGGGGCTGGATTCAGTAGTTGGGGTGGCATTAGAGTTCATTGGGTGTAGGTCGCCATCTAGGTAGTGGTCATGAGGGGGCTGTCAGGCCAGATCCATCATGGGTCCTCTGAGAGAAAAGGGAGGATGGTCCTGATGTGTCTCCAGGAGGTTGGTCGGCATCCGTGGGGTAGGGGTTGTTGGCCGGGAGGCAGAGGGGGATGGGCATTTCACCACGCATCGGGCTGAGCAGGCTTTGGAGGTTTTCTGTGGCTACTCTACAACAAGGTGAAGAGAAACAAAGGCAGCAGCTAGTGCAGGATGAGGTCCATACTGACATGGAGAAAGGTTGCTTCTGCAGGTCAGCAGCCTAAGTAGCGGTATGTGGCATGTGGATGTGGATATTGGATACAATGGGACAAGGCATTGGTTTGAAAGATCACTTGAGCAGAGCTTTGGAAGACTAAACCACGCCACATTAGATTCTTGACCAATCTCTTCTGCAAGGACTCCAGCATGTCCCCTGTGCCAGAGAAGGTCTCAGGAGGACAACCATACCCAGAAACCTTGGGAGAAGGGTGCTATCACTGGTGACACAACTATGTGTTGACACCTATGTCTGAGGTAATCACCACAGGGATGATTCACGCTGGCAGCAGTAACCAAGCCAATCTGTCTTTGGTAAAGCAGGGGTCAAAGCAGTGTCCACATCTAACAGGAGGACTCCTGGAAAAAGCACTGAATTGGAAGCTGAAAGTTGACTGTGGGAGGCAGACCAAATTCCTGGGATTTACATTCAGGTCAAATTTAGTCCTGTTGTCAGAATCAACATGGCAAGTGGTCCTGTCAGAGATGATTGCCTCATATGAAGACCATGGAGGAGGTGATTGTTTCATAGTGATTGTTCAAGTAGGGTAATGTTCAAGCAGAGGATTAAAGATCTGATATGACCCCATCAAGGTTGGCTGCAGAGGCTTTGCAGGTCTATCTCTCTACCTGGTATTGAACTGGCATCCAGGTAGCTGTGGATCAAGAATGATCTATGGAAAATCACTGCTGCTGGGGCACAAGCTGGGAATTTTTCACCCCCAGGAGGGTTGCCTGGGTAAGGATGTTTGAATCTAAAAGACTCACAACATCCAATGGAGCCCAGATTACATCACTGTTGATGTGCCAAAGTAGCATCAGAAGTTATAAGGACCAGGGTGGACTG
Organism: Sardinella longiceps; assembly: GCA_027497455.2. Classification (NCBI taxonomy): domain Eukaryota; kingdom Metazoa; phylum Chordata; class Actinopteri; order Clupeiformes; family Clupeidae; genus Sardinella; species Sardinella longiceps. The sequence goes on along the minus strand of JAODXP020000019.1, from coordinate 36,860,672 downwards.
TATATCCAATGTGTTCTGCACATCATGCTACCCCAAGTTTGCAAATTATCAGGAAATAATGCAATTGCATTGATGAGGAATTATGCACTATACTCGCTATTTCATCATGGAGGTGTTAGATGGATGCAATCGACCAGTAAATTGTTATACAAACACTGCAATGAATCTTAAAGTTAATTGAGCTAAAATAGTTGCATAGTTCCTTGAACTTAAAGTTTTGGTATTGAATTAATAAGAAAATTACCCATTACACTTAACTGCTATTTGGAACAATTGCAGGAAAGGGTCAAACTAGTGGTAAGGTATTTAGCATTGCAAACCGCTGTTTTGTAAAAGACAGCTACCTGAAAATTTGTAATCTCTCATAGTAGATAAACTGTATATCATTTGTATATATCAGTAACAGATTTAGGCTATTCACAATGTGTCAAACAATATTATAGTTTTCCTGTTATTGCTGACCATCCTGTGAGAGGAGCATCTCTTCTTGAGGGATATTGGGGTGGTGGGTTCTCAGAGTTATGTGTTGCTATTTTTGTGCACAGGGGTGTGTAGGATGGGCAAACATTCCACCATAGCACACTAGACATAAAAACAATAATGCTAAAATAAAATTAAATACTCCAGTAGTTGCTCAAATCTATTAGCAGATAGCCGTCTTAAACACAGGCTAATGGCTAAAGGCCTATGAGTTTCATGTATTTTCTTCAATTATAAAACAAATAGTTAAAATACAAATAAATAAGCAATTCAATAGTTGAAGTATTGTAATCAACCTTGTTTCTAAACATATTTTATGTTGATTCTTCTGAATGGCATCGACCTTTTTCTTAATCCTTGTTTTTCTGAATTCCGAGACATCGATTTTAACCATGTACATCAATTTCAAGCATTTTCTTAAGTCTTGATCTTAAATCTGAGCACTGTATTGAATTCTCCATGTGTGAAAACCTATAAAAGGACATTACATGCAAGTTTTTACCTTGTACAGTCAAAAAGATAAGTGATAAGTTAGATTTTCACCTGCCAGCGGCGGCCATTTTGGATTTCTCCATTTTGAGGCATTATGGGTAATTTTTGAGCCTGGCATACAGAAGATTTGGATTCAGCACCCTTCAAAACCCCTAAAAAGTTTGTATGCCAAAAATTAACACGATTTGCCTTCAGGGTTAATCTTTTTTGAAAACTGACCCTGACTATGTTGCTTGGTTGCTTTAGCAACCCCAAGAATTCATAAACCACCTGCTCAGTAACCACAATCAAACTCTTTGTTATGAATGAATGCATGAATGAATGAATGAATGAATGAATGATTGGTCAATGACATTACAGTAACCAAAGGGTAGTGACTGTGTAAACCCCCCTTTCTCACATTTCTAAAAAACAAATGCGTACGTAGTGTTATTTACAAGTAATACAACAGCTACTGTACATGGCATGACTGAGAGAGCACTTACATTGGCCTACATGCCAATCACAATTCATTAAGTTTTCCGTTTTTAGATAAGAAATGTATTCAATCCTAGGAGTTGTAGGTTAGGTATCAAACTTTAATCTCATTCTGACCAGTACAGGCAACTGATTCAGATAACAGTGACAGTAATCAGCCCAGCCAGTTCACATCTTATGGCATGATTTGTTCATTTTGGCATCTTGAGAGTGCTAGAATAAGGTAGATGACTAGCTTTGAGATTTTACATATTGATGGTATTCGGGGCTACCCTAACCCTGGCTAGACTCAAATTGACCTGGACTGAAGCAATGGTTATAATGGCTGACAACATTCCATAGCCAAGGATTTCCTTTGCTTTTGAATTAATCACTTCTACAGGTTGCTTGGCTATTGTCAACATTTACAAGAAGCAGGGTCAGCTCTACTCTACAGTAGTCTGTATTAACTTTCGGTTCAAGCCAAATATTTTTTCCTCACAATGATTTTTTTTACTCAGTAATCAGGAAGGTTTCAAAAAAGTAGTGAAGTACAAAGTACAATACTTGCCTCAAAATATACTCAAGTAAAAGTAAAATTACCTATTTAAAAAAAATACTTAAAAAATTACGAATTACTCAAAAAGGCTACTTAATTACAGTAATTTGAGTAAATGTAATTAGTTACTTTCCACCTCTGGTTTTACATGATCAGAAACACTTGGGTAAGAAAGACCCAGAGGAGATTCCAGCAGAGAATCCAGGAGAGAGAGAAGGAGCTGCAGGAACTGAGGAAGGCTGTGGTGACTCTCAAGGTGAAGAAAAGTCCTGTAGAAAACATACATGATTCTTACCCTATTTGTTTGACTATAGAATAATGTAAAAACCATATGTTCCTATAAAGTATAATTTAATCACACCAAATATTTAGGTCTGAGGCCTGGGAAGACGGATCTCTCACATTATTGCAAATATGTTGTGTTGAAGTGCAAATTATCATCATCTTCAGTAGTACAGAGCAGATAGTGAAAAAAATAATAAGCCTGAACTTTATTCCATGTCGGGGAGGTAGGAAGGGTGGCAGGGTGTTATGTTTGCAACACACTTTGAAACACTACTTGACAATGCAATCCCATATTTTTGACTATGAGGCAGTGATAAGCGTGTAAGGATGTACATTTAAATTGGAACATGTCATGTACAGTATCAACCTCCATGAGTTTAGTTCTTTTTTTTCAGAAAATTGTAGTTCTTTTAGTAATTCTTTTCATATGGGGGAACTTCCAGTCATGCTGATAGGCTACGCCTGGAATCAGGCATGGCGCCTGAACACTATCAGCCCTGGTAATATCATTGGTCAAAACAAACACCATTGATTGCTTGATAGTAAAAAATTGCTGAATAAGTAAAATGAACATATTAGCAATAGGTTCATTAATTCATACAGAGAAGTATGTAAGTCTATAATGTCAGTGCTGAGAAATATGAGTGGAGGGAAGGGTCAACATTATTAGCATTTAGTTTTAATTCCACTGTTGGGCCAAATCCATAAGCCCAGTGAGCACCTGTGCTTCTGCTGCATTTCTACATCATACAAGCAAACACTGGCACCTTAAAATCCCTCTGTGCGTCTCCTGATCTCCTCTTTGTGTGTCTCCTATCAGAGTAGTGGAGGACAGTGAGAGGATCTTTACTGAGATGATCCGCTCCATTGAGAGAAGACGCTCTGAGGTGACAGAGCTGATCAGAGTTCAGGAGAAGGCTGAGGTGAATCGGGCTGAAGGACTCCTGAAGAGACTGGAGCAGGAGATTGCTGAGCTGAGGCAGAGAGAGGCTGAGCTGGAGCAGCTTTCACACACACAGGATCCCATTAATTTCCTTAAGGTAACATCATTATAGATCACACATATGTGAAGCCTCCATACCAAATCTTTGAGACCTGTATTGCATTTTCTGGACATTAAGTCAGTGCCAGTGAACTACAAATGATAATAAGTGATCTGTTGATCTCTCAAGTAAATTGGTAGGCCTATTTAGCAGAGCCTTTTATCCAAAGTAACACAGACTTGTGCAGCAGGGCTCAGGAATTAAACCTCTCAGAAATCAGGTGGCTGGTTCTACTGTAGATGTGTTTCATCTTCCATTTTGTGTGTTTCTCTCTATAGAATATTACAGCAGTCACAGGTACTCCTTGCACTACAGTTCCAACCAACATGACCTTCAACCAAAGTTTCTCTTTTGAGTCTGTGAAGGAATCTGTGTCTGCACTGAAGATGCAGCTGGAGGAGAAACTGGATGGTGTCTTCAAGCAGGAAGTAGCCAAGATCTCTGCAGCAGGTGGGACTGATGTTTGAAAATGAACTCTACTTATAGTACCTTGTTAGAACTCAGATGAGTTTAGACACTTGTGGTTTTATTCTGATTAAATAATTTTTTTCTCTCTCAACAGTGACCTATATCCAGGTCATCCAGTCTTTACAATGTGAGTTCCCCCACACTCTCATATAAATACACCCAGAGATTTTACTATCATTTGAGTCATTAGTGTGGTTGTTGTAGCCCCTCTGAGAACTTCCTTATCTGTGCTTTAACTGCTGCTTGTGTAATGTGGTGCTGTCAGTGTTAAATTAGTCAAATATTTGTTAAGATTGTTACAGTGGATGATCTTTTTCCAGTGGGGTACTTATGTGCTGCTAGTTTGTTCTTTAGATCTTGGCTGATGCATGAGTGTCTCCTGTGTTGGTTCCCAGATACTGATCCTGAACTCCCAGTCAGAAGAACTAGCAGTAATGAAATGATGAAACCAGACAGTAAGTCTTCAATCAATGATTCTAAAAGCCTGAAAGCCTTTACACCAGGAGTCTACCAAATGGTGGTTTCATTGAATCTCAGACTTCCCAAGTCTCCTGGAATGTACCGTGTTTTGATAGTGGCACACAGATGCCTGCTAGTGATGGAGTTGAGAGAAATGGAGTCGAGAGAATTAAGTTTTGCATTATTGCGCAAAATTTCTTTGCGAGTGGAACAAGCAGCACAAGTGAGAGGCAGTGAGTCAAGGGTGCGACGGAGAGAGAGTTCCAGAGTAGTAGATTTATGCAAACAGATAGCTGAGGCCTCTGTCTCTCATCATCAAATCACTTTGGCAGTAAAATGAGTTTCTTGCAGGGCAGTTGGAAATAAATAAAGCATTTCACCCTAGTGTGTGGTCAGGTATTGTAGGCTTATGTCACACCATTTTAATGATTTTGCTTGGTAGAAATATGTACAACACATGTTCCTACTGTCCTTGTTTTGATATAAAGACAGCTGATGAGAGTTAACAGGATAGTTGCATCTGGTATTGCAATGCATTTGCAATGTAATGATGAAGCCAATAGAATAGCTCTTGGACTGGTCACAGTATAAGTCCACTCTAACATGCAGTTTTACTACGCAGCCCAGTGTCTCTGATGTCACATGTTTTGTGTCCGTGTGCAGCTGTCATGCTGAGTGCTGGGAAATGCACCAGAGTGTTTACCTGTGAACTGAATGCACAGGTGAAGAGCTCACTAATACACATGTGTGGACAAATAAAAGTTTAGGGAAATATCCAGGGTAAATCAACCACTTGGCCCTATTGTTTATTCATCATAATAATCTGATCTGACATGAAATCTGCACTTTATATTCACTTCTTCACTGGTTGTGATTTTGTCTGTTTCAGTGTCTGATGTCCAGCCTGTTTGTACTGAACCAAAGGCCAGGGAGGAGTTCTTACAGTGTAAGATGGACAGACGCACGCACGCGCGCACACACACACACACACACACACATGCAAATACATACAGTATGAGCGATCTCTCTCTCCTTTCTCTTACTCACACAAATACACATACTCACACATAGCCATCTCATCCTCTCTCATCTTGCACAGGTATGTCTATCAAGACACACACACACACACACACATACAAACACATTATTACAAGCATACTGTACATGCGACCATTCATCCAGAGATGTCCTGAGATATGATACATTCTATCCCATGTGAAAAAAATATAAAAAATAAATCCAGGTCACATCACATTACATCAGCTACACACTGTTAGCCGACATAGCCCGCCCATAATGCGAATGTTCATCCGTATCCATGGTCTGGGAATGGTCCTCTGGGGCGTGTTTACATCGTTAGAGAGTCTACCGGCCAATAAGCGAAGCTGATTAGACGAGCTGTCCAATCGTTTCAAACCAGAAGTGAATCCCCTCCCCTCCGCAGTATAATCGCGTCAGGTTAAAGAACCCCCAGACCATGAATACGGATGAACAGCAGTATTATGGTCGGGCTATGTCAGGCTAACACACTGTCACACACACCCAACATAAAACACATTTGTTCTTTTCTCCCCTCCATCAGATTCCTGTCACTTCACAGTGGATCCAAACACAGCACACAGACACCTCCATCTGTCTGAGGGGAACAGGAGGGTGGAGAGGAGAGCTGACCAGTCATTTCCTGATCATGCAGAGAGATTTGATGGGGATTATCAGGTGCTGTGAAAAGAGGGTGTGTCTTGACGCTGCTATTGGGAGGTGGAATGGAGTGGAGTGGTTGATATAGCAGTCTCATATAAAAGCATCAGCAAGAAAGGAGGTGCTGAGTGTGCCTTTGGACGTAATAATCAGTCCTGGAGTCTGGACCTGCGCAGCTCCAGCTCCTCTCTCTGGCACAATAATAAAGAGACTCCCTCTAGTGGCCAGCTCCAGAATAGGATTGTATGTGGATCACAAGGCAGGAACTCTGGCCTTCTACAACATCTCTGACACAATGACCCTCCTGCACAGAGTCCAGACCACATTCACTCACATACTCTACCCTGGGTTTTGGTTAGGTACTGGATCATCAGTGAAGCTGTCGTGATTTACATCATGCACAGTTGGAGAGAAATATACTCTCTCTCTCTCTCTTTCTCTCCCTCTCTCTCTATCTCTCTCTCTCACACACACACACACACAGCTTGCTAACACTAACAGCTTGAGTTTAGCTTTTTAAAAACGGCTCACTGCTTTCAATTAGATGTAGCTACATTTTGTTTGATTGTGTGTTTGCTAGGTAAGTGGGCCTAACGTTAGGGCACAACCAGTGGTTAAAGTGGGATTTGGCATGAGGGGGAACTCTCATATTTTGTGTCGGCACAAACAAAAACAAATTTATAGAAGAATAATGAGATGATATTGTTCATTTATCTGAGGTGCCGGAACTGCGTACCCCTGCGTTCCCCCCCACTTTAACCCCTGGGCACAACAAGCGGTTTGCTTGCTTGTCATGTTGGATGAATGAATGCACCTTTTTGGAATTCACGTTATCACTGTCGTAGGTAGGCTATGACCAATGTTTTCGTCTTGGAAGAAAGGCTAGGGTTTTGTTTTCTTTTCTTTTCTTTTGGTTGATGGTAAGGGTAGGCCTAAGATTATACTGATTAGCCTGCTGGCTTTGATTCATTTGTGAATAAAGCCCCCCCTTCCACCATGAACACTTCCCACTACATGGATGTAACTTAACCCCTCCTGCTTTTCAACAGGTAGCCTTCACTGGTGTGTGCAGGGGAGGCCCGGAGACTGAAAGGACTCAGAGACACCAGCAGACGGGACAGGCGGATGGGTGAGGAGGCCGGATTGATGTTGACACTGAGCTGGAGCCAGTCATATTGCTTACAGGGAAAAGGACCCTAACCAAATGACCACAAGCAACCACCACCCCTCCCAGATAAGTATTGGTGATATAGATAAAATGATGTAGTTACCTGCTCTCTCTCAAGCTACTTTTTTTTACTGCAAATGGCGTTTTACTTTTTTCACATGACAAGAAGAAGAATATACTTGGAAATTACTCTTGCATATGAAAAAGTGTGGTAATTACACTGCATAAAGGGTGTATCTGTAACCTACTTGGACATATAAAATGTAGTATGTGTTTACCCAAATCTATGCACAACAGCAAGTATGAATGTGTACAACATATGAATTCAACCAACATTAGTTACTGTTAATGATGATGATCAAACACAATGACTATTAATCATTTTTATCATTTTATTAATTCATTGTTTTTATTATCATTGCTAAAGTTGCTTAGGCTATTCTCTGAACTTAATAGATTCTGTTCATTCCACTGTGTGTTCAAGTACAGAATCCAGATTCATTCACTTTTTCTTCAAGAAGCACTCACAACCCTGTGACCCACCTAGATTTGTGCTTAAAGGGACACCAGGCAACGTTTTACTGTTAATTTACCAGCCTCAAAGTCACTTCGATGATTAAATGGTTCATTACGGGGTGACCGATGGCTCTCTCGTCAGACTCAAGCATTTGTTTCGCGGTAATCCCGCTTGCAGTTTGGCAGAGTGTCGGGTCCACGAAATAGAAACTGAAAGTAGGTATAACTGAAATCGCATTTATTACCGGCTTGTCAGACAACGAAACACACAAAAAATATCATCTCTGGTTTGTACTCTTTGATTTGCAAATAAATTTACATCGATCGCTGAGAATGTGTAAGGCAGTTGTATTTTTTCAAATATTACGGCGACTGTAGGTGGAGCTCCGGAGATAGAAAAACGTAGTCCTGCCTGGTGTCCCTTTAAGGCGATGACTTATTTTCTTTGGTGTTGAAGCTCATCAATACAGCACTCGGCCCTCAAAGAACTTTATTTCAAGATGTGGGAATATAGGTGGAGAAGCTGCTGCACCAGAGAGGGTTGAAGCAGAGGAGCAGTCAGTGATCTTTGTGAGAACTGTGCAGCAGACCAGGCTCTGTCTATCGTCATATTAGTCAAACAACTAACCTGAGCAAGGTAATATTCCGCTGCTGCTGAGAAAGTAGTCCCTCAAAATGTAATGTTATCATGGCGATTCAAGGGTAATTTTTCTTTTACGATGTTTTTTTAATCAACACCGATGACCTGGCATATTAATGTATTTGCCTAAAGGAGACTGCAGAGTGGGTAAGACTGTTTTTATTGCCAGGCTAGCAGTGCCCATTCACTTGCGTTAGCCTAGCACCAGCGAACTCAGCTGATAGAAGGACTGGATGAAATGAGTTGAAAACGTAGCCTAGAACTCTAGACGTACCCCTAGCGGTAGCAAATTTGAATTTGCACAGCAGATACGTCTAGAGGCCACTGATAGAAACCCGTTGTATCCTTCCTCTGGCGGCGGATAACCAATCACAGCGCGGTATGTGTACAGGAAATCGTAAGGTGGGCTTTGTAGATGATGACAACCCTGCTCAAACCAGAGCAGAATCGTGTTTGGCTTTAGTTTTGGACGAATTGCACTTGTCATTTTCTTTGAAAGTGAAACAAGAAAGTGCACTGAAGTTTTTTGTTCTGAAAAAGATGTCTTTGCCGTGTTACCGACGGGCTACGGGAAAAGTTTGATATACCAGCTGGTACCACTGGCCGGAACGCTAGCCTATTACGTGGAGAGGCAGTTTGAAAGACAACGCAATCACCCGCCCCTCCATTGAGGTACAGTCTATCAGTGGTCTTCAGACTATACATTCTTGATATAGTCTGGCGTGTCAGGCTATTGAAAACGGTCTCCAATGACAGATATCACTCAGGCTTACTTGGAAATGAGGTTTAACATCGAAAATTCTGAACCACCCCTTTAAGCATTTAATACATTTTTTTTAATTGTAGCCTATTTATTAGCCTGATTTGACAATATGCTTTTTCGTGCAATATGCTTTTCTCCATTCGCAATCGTTTTCTCTCTAGAGGGCGCTATGTGGTCGTAATGTTTTGAAACATTTTGCTACAGTTCCTATAAAAAGTATAAAACATGCTTTATTATCTTTGAACTTGAGGTTGGTGATGTCCGGGTTCCATAACACCGTTTCTCACTCAGTTCGCTGAATTCAAAACCATTCCATCATAATTTCAAGACCATGAGGCCTAATTGTTTCCTTAAAAATGCAAAAATAACGATTCCCCTGTAGGCCTAATGATAAATAATCCATTTTGGTAAGTGTAAGCCTACAGTTCTCAATACAAACATAGCCTACTGTAGGCCTACCGTAGGCTATTTCCGCGATAGAGCGAAGACGCCGTTGGAAAGGTGGGAGACGCGCCTCTGTTGGCTTGTAGTCTACAAATTTCCCATAGGCGCAATTCACAAGTGTGGCTGACGCAGACAGACTCGAAAAGGCTGAAACGAAACTGATAATCAGACCAACTACTTCCGTGTTTCCGTGCTTAGATTCTTGATATTTCTGGGTTCGTGTTTCAGAGAAATATCATGGCGGGAGTAGCAAGTAGGTAGCCTGACATAGCCCGACCATAATACTGCTGTTCATCCGTATTCATGGTCTGGAGGTTCTTTAACCTGACGCGATTATACTGCGGAGGGGAGGGCATTCACTTCTGGTTTGAAACGATTGGACAGCTCGTCTAATCAGCTTCGCTTATTGGCCGGTAGACTCTCTACCGATGTAAACACGCCCCAGAGGACCGTTCCCAGACCATGGATACGGATGAACATTCGTATTATGGGCGGGCTATGTCAGGCTAGCAAGTAGGCCGAACCAGGAGGAACTTTTCACATGTCCGATTTGTTTGGACCTGCTTAATGACCCAGTGACTATTTTATGTGGACACAGTAATTGTATGGACTGCATTACGCATTGTTGGGATCAGGAAATCCACAAGGGAGTTTACAGCTGCCCCCAGTGCAGAGAGGCTCTTTCTTCAAGACCTGTTTTGAAGAAAAATAACATTTTAGCAGAGCTTGTGGAACAGATTGGGAAGACCCGAATCCAGCCTAACGTTACCTCGGCCACTGGTTTTGGTGAACATGGTGTGGAATGTGATGTCTGCATTGGAAATAAAGTACAAGCCGTAAGGTCCTGTCTGGATTGTCTGCAGTCATACTGTGAAGCTCACCTTGAAACACACGACGAACTTCATCCAAATCGAAATCATTCCTTGATTGGTGCCACTTGCCTACAGGAGAGGATCTGTTCCCGACACAACAAAATGCATGAAATATTTTGTCGCACTGACCAGACATGCATCTGCTATCTGTGCACGATGGACGATCATAAAGGCCACGATACGGTTACAGCCTCTGTAGAGTGGATTAACAAACAGGTGAGTGAGTTTCCAAGGCAAGGCAAAATCGACCTCCAATGAATTCTGTGTGTGAAGTTCAATGAAGACCATGTAGGCTATTTATTTTTTTGTTAAAGGATTAAGGGGATGAAAAAAAGACATGGATGTAAGTAAAAGCCCTAATGAAATTGCACATTAATTGTAGGCTAAGGGATGAGAATAAAAGATAGCCATAGGCTAACGTTAGATTAAAAGTAGACTAAGTAAAAATAAATACATAGAACATACTACTTAGGTAGACCTAAATAAATAATTTAACAGAAAAACCATTGAAAGTTTGAGAGCTTAGACTTTAATTTTGAAAAAGCCGTGGGAGCATTTGTTTTATAATTAGGCCTATGTCTCAGAGTTCATAAAGTCTAGCACCCTGCCTTGGCATTTTGTATTGGCAGTAGAACATTTTTATTTTGAGATAACGGTTATCATTTGACTGGGACACTGCTGTTTAAACATGTAGGCCTAGGCTAGACTCGTTTGGTCCAGATCGGCATTTAGTGCTAAGGAGGCTATGCCTGGTGTTTACTTTACACACATTGAAAATGCACCATTTGCAGTATGGCCCCTATGCTATGTTTTGACAAGTGTGACTTCTATATAATATTTATGAAAGTGTAGCCCAATGCATGGCCTCAGCTAGAGGAGACCGAGGTCCGGACATCGGTCATTTTTTCGTGCCGAAAATAAGTTTGTCAAACACTCATCATGGGCACTTCAATTAGCCTAACCTATTTTACGCAAGCTAGCACCTCAATACATAAATTATTGTGAGTGAAATGGTTTTGCTTCATTGTATTTATGGGTATCTGCTCTTACAATGGTATTTGGTATTAAATAATTAAAAAGTTGAAATATAAGTAATTTATAGATCTCCTATGTAGCCTATTTCACCCTCACGTCTTTTAGAGGTTTTTTTTTTGTTTTGTTTTGTTTTTTTTACAATTGGTACTTGAACAACTTTTTCTAAACTCTTAACATAGCAAACAACACACGAGGCACAATTAGCCAAACAGTTAATTTTCTTACCAAAAGCATTGAGTCTGCATTTCAACACGCAAAGAACTTCTCTAAACACCACCAAAACAAATTTGCTCAGAATTAAGCCATTTTATCAAACACGTGTTTTCATTCAATAGTGAACATGCAGTCTCCTCCTGCTTAGTTTGTTTCAGTTATCTTTTCACTAGACCTAGTCATTCAAGAATTATGGGACCATTGTTCTATTGCCAATCTAAAGGAGCACAGAGCACCTACTATTATGAATACACTTTTGTGGTAAATTGACCCTTTGAATTGTGACTGACATCGTTTTGAGATTTAGACATCATCTTGGGCCTGAAATCCAAGATGCCACCATATTAATTTACTTTTAGCCAAAAGGGGTTAGCCAACCCTACAGTGCTTCCCAGACTTAAGAAGCAAAATCATAATTATTCAAACAGATTCATGAAGCATGAACATCCTTATCTCACTCACGTCAGATGATGCGCTACGTAACTTTCGTAAGGCACTTCCGCGCAACGTTCTGATGTTGAAGCCCTTCAGAGCGATTTCAAGCCAAATATTCTCTAACCGGACCAATCAGGGCTGCTGGCTGCTGTAGAGGGTGTGACGTAGCGAAGAAGCAACTGTTTTGAATCCAACCAATCCAACAAACGTAACCAGCGTCATCGGTTGGTTTTGATGTGGTTGGCTGAAGTGTACGTCAATTAAATTGATGGACAAGCCGTTTGTCCAGTTAGATTCAAGGATTTCTGGCTCCTGAAATAACTCGTCTATCGCTGAGGATCAGATGTTCACGCGTAGCGCTACATCTGACGTGAGTGAGGTAATGAACATCCTAAGATATGTATTATTGCAGAATCAGCAGAAGCAGACCCAGGCCAAATTCCAGCAGAGAATTCAGGAGAGAGAGAAGGAGCTACAGGAGCTGAGGAAGGCTGTGGAGACTCTCAAGGTGAGGAATACCGACAGACACTTGAGTGTCAAAATATGACAGTTATCAGCTTATCATGGTTACACATGATGGTCACACATTTCATCCTGCACCTCAGATGTGCATGGCCTCCTTCCTCAAGGTCATAGAACCTCAATGAAGTTAGGGATGGTCGTGATACAGGGGAATAATGGACGAGGGGAAAGCATATAGCCTACATATCCAAGTGAAAGTAGATCCGCAAGGCTGCTTGGTGTTGAGTTACCATTCTAAAAAGCACTGATATGGAACCGTGATGAACTTTTTAAAAATCAGATAAATGTCACAGCTGTCCCATTAGTGGGGAATAATTGACAGTGACACCCCTTCAGCCAAATGGTATTCGCCTGGGTGATAAAGTCTGATAACAACCATATTCTATCTAAATATTTCAAACAAGATAAGTGTTGTCTGCGGAGCAACAGTTTAGTTACTTTCCAGTACATACAGGTGTTTTCTTTGAACAGCTTTCTTTGTATCTCCAATCAGAGTTCTGCTGATACTGCAGTTGGGAACTGTGACATCATCTTTAATGAGATCATCAGCGCCATTGAAAAAAAACATGCAGAGATGACAGAGCAGATCAGAGCTCAGGAGAAGGCTGAGGTCAGTCCAGCTGAAGAAGCCCTAAAGCGACTGGAGGAGGAGATTGCTGAACTGAAGAAGACAGATGCTGAGCTGGAGCAGCTTCCACAAAATGAGGATCATATACATTTCCTTCTGGTAAGGAACCATTTCATTTGCTCTTATGCCAGTACTCTTTTTGTAGATGAAGTGGAATATTCAAAGACTTATCAGTCTTATCAGAATATTAGTCTCTTCAATCTATCTACATCAGGGGTGTCAAGCATAAGGCTCGGTTTACATCATTTCATGCAGCCTGCCTAAAAAGCTTGAAAGAATTGTAGGTGTTTGTCAGGGGCGTCACTATAGTCAGGGGGCCAATTCTGAAAAGTGCTTCCGTTAAGACTTTTGTGGACATGTTGGGGTAAAAGATGACAACCTATTTTTTTAGTTAGAAGGCACCCATAGGTGAAATACTAGGGTGGTTGTCAGGCTGAAAATTTATTTTTATGACTTTTGGAAGCAATTTTATGCCAATTTTCAGTTTTTTTGTTCAACACGACATACATACAGTAAATGTTGAATATCTCCACAACCACAAGGGCCACATACATAAACTTGGTGTCAAATGAAAGCTTACACTTATGGGATGCCTGTAAATGTGTCATAATGAAAATATATATTACATTGTTGGAGAAGACAGAGCTAGAACATAAGATTGTAGCTTAAAACCTCCATCAATCACTACCCCTATCTAGGGGACAGAGTCATGCCAAGTTTGAATTTTGTAGTGTGAGACCAGGCAACACTGCACAGGTTTTAGCACTTTAATGTGCAGGCGGAAATCTAAATTTATACCCATTGGTTCCAATTTAATTCAACTACCAGACTGTAAAACCAATTGTATTTATTTGACATAGGCCTATCACAATTCTCAGGTCTTTACAGTTAATAACTATTTTAGAAATAAAATAACTGTTTGGTCATATGGCAGATATTTATAACATATGAGGGTTTTGAGAAAATGTTCAATAAACTCAAACAATACAGCTGGTAGGGTTAGAATTTTTCCCTATCTTGTCAGGGAGCCATAGTCTGGAAAGCTCAAGAAAATGTGTCGAACTTGACATGGTCTTATACTTTTTATTTTCTTTTTTCTGTTAGCTTTGACCCTAAGAACCAATAATTGGAGGGTCTGCTCTGCTAGAAATATCAATAATATAAATAATAAAGGGTGCAGACATTAAAATGACCAAACACCCTTTATTTTTATCAGGAAAATGCGAAAAATGATTTACAGTAGTCAATGTCATTCTTTTCACTAAATAGTATACTCATTACACATAAATAATCCTAAAAATCCAACCAGAATCATTGAATCTGTGATGATTTCACAACAAGTTAGCAATGAACAAGCTCTGAACCTCAATGGAATTCTAGACCACTCTGAAAATTCCAAGACATACTGGATATTTAACATGGTTGGGGAAGATAACACACATTAGCATCTAGAGTAATTAATAATAATAAAAAGATAGACAATCCTTAGTAGGAGCGCCAATGACTTTCCTGTATCTCTGATGTGGTAAGCCATGTGGGCCAGTGCTAGCACAGTAGTTAAGGAGCCAGACTAACGTGCTAGTAATCTGGAAGTTGTAGAAGTTTCGTAGAAAGTACCTCTAATAGTAGCCTGATTGCCATCGACTTTCAAAGCTCTAATAGACTTTGGTCTGACCAAGAGCCCGTATAACAAAATTTCTCAAAGCGCATGGTTGACCCGCCTCCCTCAAATGCCTCGGTTTGCTACTGGTCGATGTTAGAAAATGCAGTGCCGAAGCAAAACCTATCACACCACTCTTTCCTCTGATGTATGTGACGCAAAGGGAATTGCTTGAACAAGACTGAGAGCCGTTGGAGCTGCTCAAAGCAGTTCCCCCGTTTTGGGGAATTCAGAAGTCCTGCCCGATCAGCAGCTGGCCAGACCAGCGACAGCAACGCCGAAGGTGTTACGTCACTGGGAGGGCGTGCCAGGCTACTCTAATAGGCCTTTTTGAGAATTACTGTTGAAGCCATTCTCCCACTTCAGTATGTGGAAAATGATGGATCCCAGAAACTTGAGAGTCCACTGTTTAATCGCAAGGACTTGTGCCCCGCCTGACACACACGGCCCACTAGTGGTTCATGCCAGAGGTACACTGCTAGAATGTTGAGTTCTAGGCTGTATTGCCGGCATCAAATCACTTATCATCCATCAACATGGCGATACACTCATCACTATCCTGGATGACCCCAATGATGTTGATATGGTCTGCACATTGTGGGAGTTTGACAGCTGGGTCTTTAGAGGCATTTGTGTAGAGGGAGAACAGCTAGGGCAAAGACACATAGTGCTGGTTGTCATGGTTCCAGATATGATATCTCCCAGCTGCTTACTGTATGTTGACTCATGTCAGTCAGGAAGATGGAGAATGGAGATCCACTGACAGATGACAGGAGATACTATGAGCAGATGGTAAGGATTTTAGGTATGGTAACTCCACAAACGACATGGTAGCATAGGCACGTCTGCTCAATGTGTTGTAGATTGAAATGCAGCCATGTTCACTGCATTATGCACTCCCACTTTCCTGTTGGCAAACTATAGGGGATCCAACTGTTGACTTTAGATTTGGCATTACTAGACATTCATTGGACTTAGGACACAGGTCAGTAATCATTCAATCCCATGATGGAGGGTTTTTCTGGATAATGATGGTGCTTTTATAGCAATAGGGGACTTTACACAGATCCGGTGATCTGTTCAAGCTTTGCGTCAAACTTGGTACCAATTGGACAGCACAGGCCCTGAGACGAGAGCTGGTTAGTCCTTCACTATCCCACAAAGTCTTCCACAAGGCTCCTGTACTCCCTCTTCCTGTCCATCTTTGAGACACCCAATAATTGGAGTATCATCAAAGAATGTCTGCATATGGCATGATTCGAGTTGTACTTGATATTTGTGGTGTTCAAGGTGAACAGTGCAGGAGAGAGAGCAGTTCTATATGGATTTTCTGTGCGGCCGACTATTTAAAATATCCAGTATCATTCGGACATTTCAGAGTAGCCTATAATTCCATTGAGGCTCTGAGCCTGTTGATTGCAGTTTTATTAACTTTTCTGTAGATTACTGGCATATAAACATACAGTTTGGTGAAAAGCATGACATATGGCTGTTATTTGTGTAAAATTGATATCATATTGGAATATCCAAAAAGAATCAGATCACCGCACACAGTACTGGGTTTTGCTGATTATATTTTCTCAGGTCAACAACGCGTTTCGCGTGTGTCGCTTCATCAGGTTTACTCATTCATACACTTGGTCTTGCCACTAACAGGTGATATAGGTGATTAATGCAAGACACTATCCAATTAACAATTCAGTTATAACTCCAGACACACATCCAATCTAATACAAAAACCATATCTTCAGATTTAGGCTCCTATGCCAATATGTATACATATATACAACTCAAAAAATGCAAATGATGTAATGATGAAATGTGAACTAACGTTGGTATTTACAGTATGTATTGATGTACTAGAATATGTGTAGATGCATTATTGAAACAGATGTTTATTCAAGATACTGGTGCCATTTCTGGATATTGTATAGGGCTAGTAATGAACTTTGATTCTAATTTTTACACTGGAGTTGTACATTGCATGCAAACATATTGGCATAGGAGCCTAAATCTGGAGATATGGATTGTGTATTAGAATGGATGTGTGTCTGGAGTTTTAATTGATTTGGTAATTGTATGGTGTCTTACATGGGTGAGGTCATGTGATCATCACAAATCACCTATATCACCTGTTGGTGGCAAGTGTATGAATGAGTGAACCTGATGAAGCGACACACAAAACGCATTGTTCACCTAAGACAATAAAATCAGCAAGATCCAGTTCAGTATGCAGTGATCTGATACTACACACTAATTACACTAAAAATGCATACACTTTTTTTGGTGACATTTCTGGCAGACCAGACCCTCCAATTATTGGTTCTTAGGGTCAAAATTAACAGAAAACAAATACAAACAAAAAGTATAACAGGCAATGCCAGGTCCAACCCATCAGACTTTGGTGTTAGAATTTTAGTTTTTTGTTTGAAGCCAATAGAAGAACATTGGTGTTCTATTCTATGAAAACACCTGTTGCAATAACCTTAACTCTACCCATTGCTTCAGGCTTCATAACATAACCGGGCTGACCAAAGTGGTGCAGTACTCCTTTGGTAGACTGAAATACATTTTTGTAAAGGTCTGGTTTGAACATCAATTGGATAATATTGCAAGTAGGCTAGGCCTATTAAGGAAGCAATTAAGAGTTAAAATCCGATTTTGTCACTTTTAAGAATACAGCCATAAAATGGAGAAAAAATCATTTTCCAGGCTGACAACCTGGCTAGATTTCATGTTAAGGGGTCAAATATTAATACTATGTATGTTGTCAGCTTTTACCCTGAGGTGTCCGCACAAGTTACAATATCAGTTTTGGCCCCCTGACTACTAGAGATGAAGCTTTACTGGGGCACAGGCCTCCACCCTCAACAACCCCCTGCACCCCCCCTGCAAGCTGATTATTGTATTATTGAGGTAGCCTAATAGCTAGCTATGGATGAATGGTGCCCTGCCAATTTTCAAATGTAAACATTATTTAGACAAGTAGTATATAGTTATAATGTGTGATGATTTTGGCAAAGTGTACTCTATAACACCAGATAAAGAGTTTTCTGTTGATCTTTATATAGAAATGTAACCACCTTATTCTCAAGCAAGTGCGCAAGCAATGATACCAATGGATAGATCTGGTTGTGTAGTTTAATTTAAAGCCATGCAACATTTAGGTAAAATTTCGACGTGTCCTACTCATTACACCATTATGTAAATTGCCTAGAACTCACTAGACTTGATAAATGTTCTGGAGTAAAACGAGCCCCTTCACGAGATTGTCCGACCCTCCTAGAGGCAGATACCGCCTATGCAAGATCAGGGAGTAAGTTTTGGTTAGCAAGCAAGCTAGGTCACGTGACTTAGCCAGAGTTTACTGTTTGAATTACAACGCGATTTGTGACTTCTCAGCGCATTCAACTGTCGATACATTTTGTTAGTGGCGATCACCATTGACTATGCAATTCTAAGTGGAGGATTATTGGCAGAAACGCTTAATAACTGCTTTGTTTGGTTGTTAGCTTACTGGATGACGCCACCGGATCCTGCATAGGTTCTCTTAAATACCAAATACCTCCATTGTAAGAGCCAATATACCCATATAAAGCTTCCTAAAGACAATGAAGAAAAATCAATTCACCTGCGATATGTATTGCAACGCTATAGCGCGCGCAATAAGATTAATCAACAAACTTATTTTCAGCTCGAAAAAAATACCGAGGTGTGGACGGAGGCGAATGAGAGGCCAGTGCTGTGCCTTGGTGCGCGTAATGCAAGAGTATAATACAACATGTAAATGTTATTTAAGTATCAGAGGCCAACCTCATTGAACTGAGATTGTGAGTAAAGCTTGCTATGCTTGAGTTGTGCTGTAGCTGTAGCTCTTCATTTCGGGCATTTCATTTAATGAATAAAAAATTATAAAAGACCACAGGAACTTTCCATTGGAGGTCAGACGGCTCCGTTCCATTCATTCAACGCATTACAAACCTAGCAGCATTGACACCCAGAATTGTACCTCTCCTCATTCATCAGAGGCCCTGCCTCTGTCCTGGTTTCCTGTAATGTTTTATATCAAGAGAAATGCACAGCATGTACAGCTACTTTTGTTATAGGAACTTCGTGTATAACTTCACCTTAAAGGGGAAATCCTGTCAAATTTCAACAAGAGCTCTATTGCTCAAGCTACTTGAGATTAGTCAATACTGAAGACGCAAGACATTTTGGTCCAACCATATAGGTTTCCTTGAACAGAGAATAAGCCCTGACAGTTAACCCAATGGGGCAAGTTTTCAAAACTGTGTTTACAGCATTTAAACATGCTCCAAATATCACCCCAAAAGTTATACAACATCATCAGACACATTACACCACATAACTGTATTGTGTATGGCAACAAATGGCTGGGAAAGTGGTTAAAACTGTGAGCTTATGCAAGCAGCCCAATATTGTTTGTTTACAAAACGGTTTTGTAAACACTGCATAAAAACACAATTTTAAGCACTTTGTTAGACATTTGTAGTCAAAAACACTACAGAGGTGTGTTGTAATGTGTCTGATGATGTTACAAAGCTTTTGGGGTGACATTTGGTGCATGTTTAGATGCTGAAAACAGTTTTGAAAACTTGCCCCATTGGGTGAACTGTCAGGGCTTACTCTCTGTTCAAGGAAACCTATATGGTTGGACTAAAATGTCTTGCGTCTTCAGTATTTGCTAATCTCAAGTAGCTTGAGCAATAGAGCTCTTGTTGAAATTTGACAGGATTTCCCCTTTAAAGTAGCCTACATCGCCGTTTGGCACACCAAGCCAGATGCGCAGATGTACATATGACTGTGGAATGACTGTGAGTGTCTCAGACCAGAGATAAGACACACGTATAACATTTGGAATTACAAACCCATTCTCTTTCACTCGATCTCAATTCGCATATGTACTGCGCACGCCGAAAACGGGTTGTTATTGAATAAAATCATATACTTTTTTTCTTTTTTTTCTATCTTTTTTTTACTGGGGCACAGCTGATTTTTACTTGGGCACGTGCCCTAGTAAAAAAGGCCTAGCTATGCCCCTGGTGTTTGTTGCCTATTTGAAAACAGTTCTAACGATGCACTTTCTGCAACACAATCTTGGCAACACCCTAGGAGGTGCATCTTAGACTTGCTTACCAACAGGAAAGGGATACAAAATGTGGTGGCGCATTAGGACTGTGTAAGTGATGGTTAGAAACATGAGGAAAAGTGATTTTTTTTTCCCCCCCATGTGGTCGTGCATGTAGATTGGGCAGGTTGGCCCGCTGAGGAAAATCCCAATGCTTATGTGGCCCTCGACAAAAGTCGACACCCCTGATCTACAATAAATATCTCCCTCACTCAAGTTTGTGGGTTCTCTGTCATTCAATTGCCAGTTTAATTAGTCAAGGAGATAAGTATAGTTCCTATGTGATTAAGAGGATGCCGAAAGAGCCTTCATTAATCCCGTAATGAGCTGTTTATCTAGTGACCACGAAGCTGGTAAATTAACCTAAAGACTGCATAGTGTTTTCTGGTGTGTCTTTAAGTCTTAAATACAGATCACATGGTATTGTTGTTGTAGTTTGTCAGTTTTTCATTAATATTTGTTGCCCTCTTTGCCATGCATGAGTTTGTGTGAGCCTCCACGCTACCCAGATGGATTAGGTAGGGATAATGAACAACAAGGTGTGTGGAAAATAATACTTCGTTTAAAACGCATAGAAATATAGAAATGTTTTGTTATCTTAACTGGAGGTTAGTGATGTCTGGGCACAATATCGTAGCTTCAGTTCCTTACTGTTCACTGAATTTGGCCCGCACTGACCTGTGTCGGTGAAAGCGAAAGTCCATTGCACTGTCCCTGGCTGTCTGGAGGAACGAAATGAAATGAGCGGAGCCAGCACGCGGCATTCGCCTGGCTATTAGATTATAGGCCTGAATTAATCAAATTTGTTGTATTCATGAAATTCAAATCCCCCCTTTTAACCCTACATATTAACATGTCCTCTGATGAAATCGGGGCTACTGGTTTCAGACTTGCCAATTTACCGGCATTAGTCAAAATTAAAAGCCAATGTGGTGGCAGTGGTATAAATTCAAATAGCAAACTTTGACTTGGACCTAGATAGGCGGACCCACATAGGTCAGACAATTTGACTATAATTCATTGTAATATATATATCCTAAAACTTTCTTTTAGCATTTTAAGTCAGTTGATGACCCACCTCAGCCTCAAAATCTCTCCAGCATCATGGCAAACCCAAATCTGTCTTTTGAGGCTGTGGAGAAAGCGGCTTCCACACTGAAAGAACAAGTGTCAGATTGCTGCAGGCAGGAACATGCTCTGAAGATGAGCTCTGCAGCAGGTTAGTCAAATTCTTGGAGTTCAACATTCAAGAGTCCCAAAACATATGTATGACAACTAACCTAAAGATTGTAATACAATTAGAATGTTATGGTTACATTCTTTTTCTCTGTAGTGCCTGAGGCAGTGGAGAAAGATGATGCTTCCACACTGACAGCACATCTGACAGAACAACTGAACCCTGCAGCAGGTTAGTCGTTCTTGGAGTTCAAGATTCTGGTTACACATGGCAGCTGGTAACACATGGCATGAAGATTGTAATATCAAGATGTTATGGTTACAGTGTCATTCTTTCTGTTTCAGTTGTGCCTATGACTGTTGAACCAGTGACCAGAAATGATTTCTTGCAATGTGAGTTGGATTGGACATGGACATGCACATGGATGTAGTATAAATGTTTGAGGTTTACTAGGTGTGTTCAGTTGGAGAAAGAATGAGAAACGTTTGTACAAAATAACCAAAATTGTTGACCAGCAACTGAAGGGGTTATCCTGTTAATTTGCCCTCATTTGTTAAGGTTTAGGGCCAGTGGCTGGTTTACAATTCTGTGTTGTCTTTTTTTTTGTCATTCTTTTGCCTACTGACCACACCCAGAAACCTAAAACAACACTGCTATAGTTGAAAACAGAGCATCAATAATGTACAGATTAACAGTTAATACAATCAAACAAAAATAAATGTAGGCCTAATGACACACAAACACGCAGGCAGTAACCCTTTACTTACAAGGTGTGAAAAACACAATACCCACACAAGTCCTTCCTAGGACCGTGATGGCAATAATATCTCGTCTTTTTAGTCTTGTTGTCACCCTGCTGTGCTGTACATTGACTAATATTTCCTTTAATGCCTATTGTATACTACTCACAGCATTATGGGGTGGCGCTGGCCCTAGGCCTGTGAAAAGAAAAAAAGGTGTCGTGGCACACTCAGAACTAATGCAATACTTTTTTTTTTTTTTTTTTTTTTTATTACCAACGTTTCGGCTTACGCCTTCATCAGGGTCATCTCTACACAGAAATCACTCATGTTGTCTATATGGAATCTCCAGATTGGTTGACAATTAGCAAGGGGTGTGTCAGGAGTCCATTCACAAAATTCACCTGGACAGGCAATTATCCCATCTTGCGGCTGTAACATAGGTGATTTTAGACAAACATTTATGATGGTAGACTAAATTCCTTATAAATACATGTAAAATGTGTATGACGTATAAATATAATTACAAAAGACATGTCAAGTTGAATTCAACAGATACAGTACAGTCATAGGTAACATATCAAGTCAATTCGACTAAAAATGGAATACCAATTAATTTAATCAGATTCAATAAATAGTCATAGGAGACACAAATCACGTATAGAATAGATAAATTCAATATACATACAATCACAAAAAGCATTTCAAATCAAATTCTGTATTGAGGCCATAGGGCGCTAAGGAGCCAAGTCTGTGAATCCATTGGGCTTCTTTTTGTAATAGGATTCTATCAAGATCGCCTCCCCGACGAGGACTGTCTACCTTTTCGATGCCAATGTAACGTAAAGAGGCAACAGTGTGTTCCATTTCAATAAAATGACAGGCCAATGGATATGTGTCATTTTTTCGTCTAATCGTGCTTCTGTGTTCTGCTATGCGTTGCTTCAATTGGCGTGTTGTTTTCCCAACATAAGCTTTCCCACATGGGCATGTAATTAAATAAATCACCCCTGTAGTTGTACAAGTGATGATGCCTTTGATGGGGATTTTTTTGCCTGATCGAGGATGTTTAAAGTCATGGCATTTATATGTGCTGTTGCATTGGGCGCATGCGTTACACTTATAGTTGCCCGGGTTGATTGGGGCAAGTCGGCCTTTACGATCATCTGTAACGGGGATCAAATCTGAATGGACCAATTGATCCTTCAGATTTCTACCCCTAGAGTAGACTACCTGTGGGGGGTCCGTGAAAATGCCACCAAGTACAGGATCTGTCTGAAGGATGTGCCAGTGCTTTTGTATAATGGGCTTCATCCCTTCCGCGCGTTTCGAATACTGGGTTATGAGAGCCGGTGCGCGTCTTTTATTTTCAACAGTCCTATTTTTTAATAACTCGTTTCTGTTTCTTGTGTCAAGTTTTTTCGTGGCTTTGTTAATTTGTGTGTCTTTATAGCCTCTTTCTCTAAATTTATTTCTCATAGTTTCCAAATTTTGTTCGAAGTCATCAGGTTTTTGACAAATGCGTTTGACTCCGACAAAACTGGCTATATGGCAAACTATTCTTTAGAGAGAAAGGGTGACAACTATTTGCATGCAACAGACTGTTTCGATCAGTGTTTTTCCTATATAAATTGGTGTGCAAAGTGTCGTTTTGTCGCACAATCAGGAGATCCAAAAATTGGATCTGTTGTTTGTCATAGGTCATAGTGAATTTTAGGTGGTCTGAACTGGAATTAAGGTATTCAAAAAATGACTGTAAACAGCTTTCAGAACCACGAAATAGAACAAAAACGTCATCTATGTACCGTTTCCATAATAGTATGTTGGAAAAAAATTGGTTTAAGATTGGATTTAAGATTATGTTCTGTTCTAATATTCCAACATACAGGTTGGCGTAGTTGGGAGCCATTGGTGACCCCATTGCCGTACCTTTTGTTTGGAGGAAAAATCATTCTCGAATCGAAAGTAGTTCAAAGATAACACTTTTTCGGCTAACGTTAGGATGCATGACTTTGATGGTCTAATGTCTGGGTCTCTCTGTTCCAAGAACTGCGCTATTGCGGAGAGACCCCCTTCATGCGGAACATTTGTGTACAAGGATTCCACGTCAAATGTGGCTAAAAGAACATCATCCGTTATCGGCCCTAAAGATTCGATTAGTAAAATCATATCAGTTGTATCTTTTACAAAGGACGGCAATTTTTCAGCGTGCGGTCTAATGAAATGATCAACAAATTTAGATAAAGGGGAAGTCAGTGAGTCTATACCGGAGACAATTGGTCGTCCGGGTGGGTTCAAAGGATTCTTATGAACTTTTGGTAGGGTATAAAAGGTTGGAATTCTAGGGTGTTGTATAGTTAGGAAATCATGTTCTTTTTTTGATATTTCTCCCATATCCAAAAACATCTTTAGCAATTGTGTGATCTCTTTTTTAAAATTTTGCGTTGGATCTCCTTTTAATTTCCTATAAAACGCATCATTGCTTAGTTGGTTTTTACATTCCTTTGTGTAGTCTTCCCTGTTTAAGATTACTATTGCTCCTCCTTTATCAGCAGCTTTAATCACTATATCATTATCTCTTTGCAGATCTTCTAAAGCAGTTTTTTCTTCCCAAGAGATATTATGATTCTTTTTGTCGTCTTGTTTTTTTAATAATGTTTCCACATCATGTTGTACAAGTCTACAATATGTTTCTATAGACGCATTTCGATTGCTTGGGGGAACAAAGTAACTCTTTCCCTAAATTGAGTCACATCATTACTGGGTCCATCCTTTATGTTATCTTCACTTAATTCATCATCTTTTTTTGGTACAGTATCAAAAAACTCTCTCAACCTGATATTTCTAAAAAATCGGAATAGATCTACAGTCACTTTAAAATCATTTGGTTGTGTTGTAGGCACAAAGCTTAAACCTTTATCAAGCAGTGATATGTGTGCAGGGGAGAGAGTCTTACTTGACAAGTTCATAACATTTAATCCAGGTTCCTGTAACGCATCCGAGTTCTCGGTGGTGTCTGGTCGATCTGCCTTGCGTCTCTTCTTCCCCCTCCGCGTGCGTTTTCTGGGGCGGCCTCTTTTTGGCCTGTCCATTTCGCCCATGCCTAAAAAATCTCCTGAGGAAATAGAGGACATGCTGGTGGAAGACGGTCCGGGTAGGCCTCCTGCTGTTGGGCCTGTACGGTAACGTGGCCGATGGTGGTGGTCAGATTTGCGCTGTTGTTCCTCCGGATTTCGCCAGTTGTAAATTCTTCCAGCTTCTGTGTCCTGTTTATCTGCATGGAATTTTTTTATCTTTTTCTCTTTTATTTCCATGGCCAGTTTATCTTGGAGATCTTGGTGTGTTTTCATAATCGTGTTAAATTTTGTGTCGTCCTTAAGTGTCTTTTTTAATTCCATCTTCTTCTCTATTGTTTGCTTATCAAGATCGGTTATGTCTTTTTTTAGTTGGTCCACCAATAGGGTCATCAGGTCCATTGAACATTTGTTTAGAATGGAACACCATCTTTCACAGAATTCCTCTGTACGTTGTCCTAGGAATGGTTCCTTCTGCCATCGTAGTCCTTTTGGGATGATTCCTTGGCGGATGTAGTCACTTAGGGTAATCATGTGAAGGTGCAGTCTCGTTTTACGCTTAGAGAGGTTTTCCAACTCCCTGCTCATATCTGTGTTTGGCGTGGCTGCATCAAACAGTGACTCCGTGGATATAATCCGATCTCGATCTCGATCGACCAGACACCACCGAGAACTCGGATGCGTTACAGGAACCTGGATTAAATGTTATGAACTTGTCAAGTAAGACTCTCTCCCCTGCACACATATCACTGCTTGATAAAGGTTCAAGCTTTGTGCCTACAACACAGCCAAATGATTTTAAAGTGACTGTAGATCTATTCCGATTTTTTAGAAATATCAGGTTGAGAGAGTTTTTTGATACTGTACCAAAAAAAGATGATGAATTAAGTGAAGATAACATAAAGGATGGACCCAGTAATGATGTGACTCAATTTAGGGGAAAGAGTTACTTTGTTCCCCAAGCAATCGAAATGCGTCTATAGAAACATATTGTAGACTTGTACAACATGATGTGGAAACATTATTAAAAAAACAAGACGACAAAAAGAATCATAATATCTCTTGGGAAGAAAAAACTGCTTTAGAAGATCTGCAAAGAGATAATGATATAGTGATTAAAGCTGCTGATAAAGGAGGAGCAATAGTAATCTTAAACAGGGAAGACTACACAAAGGAATGTAAAAACCAACTAAGCAATGATGCGTTTTATAGGAAATTAAAAGGAGATCCAACGCAAAATTTTAAAAGAGATCACACAATTGCTAAAGATGTTTTTGGATATGGGAGAAATATCAAAAAAAGAACATGATTTCCTAACTATACAACACCCTAGAATTCCAACCTTTTATACCCTACCAAAAGTTCATAAGAATTCTTTGAACCCACCCGGACGACCAATTGTCTCCGGTATAGACTCACTGACTTCCCCTTTATCTAAATTTGTTGATCATTTCATTAGACCGCACGCTGAAAAATTGCCGTCCTTTGTAAAAGATACAACTGATATGATTTTACTAATCGAATCTTTAGGGCCGATAACGGATGATGTTCTTTTAGCCACATTTGACGTGGAATCCCTGTACACAAATGTTCCGCATGAAGGGGGTCTCTCCGCAATAGCGCAGTTCTTGGAACAGAGAGACCCAGACATTAGACCATCAAAGTCATGCATCCTAACGTTAGCCGAAAAAGTGTTATCTTTGAACTACTTTCGATTCGAGAATGATTTTTTCCTCCAAACAAAAGGTACGGCAATGGGGTCACCAATGGCTCCCAACTACGCCAACCTGTATGTTGGAATATTAGAACAGAACATAATCTTAAATCCAATCTTAAACCAATTTTTTTTCCAACATACTATTATGGAAACGGTACATAGATGACGTTTTTGTTCTATTTCGTGGTTCTGAAAGCTGTTTACAGTCATTTTTTGAATACCTTAATTCCAGTTCAGACCACCTAAAATTCACTATGACCTATGACAAACAACAGATCCAATTTTTGGATCTCCTGATTGTGCGACAAAACGACACTTTGCACACCAATTTATATAGGAAAAACACTGATCGAAACAGTCTGTTGCATGCAAATAGTTGTCACCCTTTCTCTCTAAAGAATAGTTTGCCATATAGCCAGTTTTGTCGAGTCAAACGCATTTGTCAAAAACCTGATGACTTCGAACAAAATTTGGAAACTATGAGAAATAAATTTAGAGAAAGAGGCTATAAAGACACACAAATTAACAAAGCCACGAAAAAACTTGACACAAGAAACAGAAACGAGTTATTAAAAAATAGGACTGTTGAAAATAAAAGACGCGCACCGGCTCTCATAACCCAGTATTCGAAACGCGCGGAAGGGATGAAGCCCATTATACAAAAGCACTGGCACATCCTTCAGACAGATCCTGTACTTGGTGGCATTTTCACGGACCCCCCACAGGTAGTCTACTCTAGGGGTAGAAATCTGAAGGATCAATTGGTCCATTCAGATTTGATCCCCGTTACAGATGATCGTAAAGGCCGACTTGCCCCAATCAACCCGGGCAACTATAAGTGTAACGCATGCGCCCAATGCAACAGCACATATAAATGCCATGACTTTAAACATCCTCGATCAGGCAAAAAAATCCCCATCAAAGGCATCATCACTTGTACAACTACAGGGGTGATTTATTTAATTACATGCCCATGTGGGAAAGCTTATGTTGGGAAAACAACACGCCAATTGAAGCAACGCATAGCAGAACACAGAAGCACGATTAGACG
>JAODXP020000019.1:36802935-36817935 GCA_027497455.2 Sardinella longiceps | reverse complement strand
TAGCCTCATCTTTGGGAGATTGCAACTTCGGGCTGTTAATCCCCGAAACGTTATTGATGACGTTAAAGTTTCCTTCAGTTTGCTGCCTGACCTGCCGGATGAACCATAGCCTACTGTCTGCCCCCGTCTCTGAAGACATGCCCGGTTGCTTCATAGGAGCTTGCCTCTACCACTCTCGGACTGATGACTGATTGACTCTTTTATGTTTTTGTCTATGTTTTTTTGTGTTTGTCAAGCGCTTTGAGTGGCCTTCCGGTCGCACTCACATAACACACTGATCTCTCCCTCACAACACACTGATCTCTCCCATAGCAACACACTGATTTCTCCATCTCTCCCATAGCAACACACTGATCTCTACCATAGCAACACACTGATCTCTCCATCTCTCCCATAGCAACACACTGATCTCTCCCATAGCAACACACTGATATCTCCATCTCTCCCATAGCCAGGGCCGCTGCTAAGGTTTTGGAGGCCCTAAGCTTAACTGGTCAGGAGGCCCCCCCCCCCCCCCCCCCAAAAAAACAAAAAAAACAAAAGCAAAGACTTCGAAGTTCCACTCAAACCTTTACTATTTATTAAAATTAACATTAAATACACATAAAACTATAATGAACATTTATAACAAGTAAGTAAAATAAATTTCACTATCTTGGTACATTTATCAGCTAGTCTAATCTATAGTTGCTGTCTGATCATGTTAAATCAGGATTGGAAGAAAAGATTTGGACTGAAGCAGTGCACTGCGGATATCTTGAACTTTGTTGACTAAGGCACGATATCTACAAACTACAGTGACAATTGTCAACTACTTGCAAACATGCCACATTCATTTTAAAATCCAGATTGTTTCATATTGCAACCAACCGAGCCTAAATTGAGCAACATCATTGAACGTTAAGCTAGCAAAACAATTAACGTTAGCCTAAACGGACTTACCGGCCAGGGATGCACGAGGCGTCTTCTTTTTGCTTCTTTTTCTTTCGCTTTTCAGCACCAGATTCATGCTGTCTCTTCATTATTAGATGTCAACGATGTTGACACATTTACTGAACATTTGCACAGCAGAATCTTGCAATTTGCAGTTTTCTAACGTTGCTGCTTGCTGCTTCAATCAAAGCCGACACAACAAACTCAAAGACGCAATTTGGGATGTACCATTTCAGGGAATAGGGGTGGGTAGGACTATCTTTGTATATTAGGCAAAACTGTTAATTTGCTTGAATTGTATGATGAGTTACGCAATTTTTAACAAAAAATGATGGGCCTATTCATTACTAATTCATATATTTTTGCAATGTAACTATTATCATGACATTTTTTAGTAAAGCTCAAAATTGGAGGCCCCCCGAGGCCCTGCCAAGTGGTTGAGGCCCTACGCACCTTGCGTACTCTGCGTATGGGGAACGGCGGCCCTGCCCATAGCAACACACTGATCTCTCCCTTAGCAACACACTGATCTGGTCTCACATCATCACAGGCTTTATTTTGAGTTTGCGTGTGACTCTATTCAGTCATGTACACGTTTAGTTTAGTTCACATTTTATTGTGATTATAAATCTTTTCAGCCATGAATACATTTAGTTTAATTTAGTTTAATTTAATGAATCTATTCAGCCATTGTTTTGGAATCCGTAAATATTGAAAGGGAAACAGCAGCAGTATCAGACATTTGGTATACACCTGTAGCCTTCTCTAGGCATAAGTACAGAGACAACACGATGCCAGTGTGGCTAAGTGTATACAGCTAACTAACCTGCGTTTGAATCAATTGGATGACTTTTAATTTATTTCATTTTATGTAATAGTGTTCATGGTTAACCCTTATTATACTTTATTGAGGTTTATGTTTCATTGCCTCTTATAGTATATTGAGGTTTATAGTTCATTAATGCATTTACCTGTCTTTATTTTTTATCTATTAAAAGTTGTCTTTTTATTTTCAAGTTATTGCATTTTATTAATGTAATCATTGATGTAACTATATGAAGTACTGGAAAGTAAAGCTACCAAAAAAGAGAAAATCTTAAACTCGTTTCTCGCTTGGTTCCTTACGTCTCCGAAAAGGATTGGTAAGATATCTTTTCACCTGTCAGTGATGTCTTTAGGGATTTATATCTTAGAGGCGTTGCTGTAAGTTAAAAGTACCTGTGTTTTATAACCATTTAAAACCAAACTAAGTACACATTAGCTAAATTCTCCAGCTCTAAACCTGTTATATATTGGTCTAAGTTTTAATAGTCATAGAAGACTGATCACCTTCTATGTTCTGTATTGATTTAGGCTAAAGTAGAAGACTGATCACCCTCTATGTTCTGTATTGATTTAGGTTAAATTAGAAGACTGATCACCCTCTACCCTCTATGTTTTGTATTGGTTTAGGCTAAATTAGGTACTGCAGGTCTAGGTTTAATAGTCATAGAAGACTGATCACCCTCTATGTTCTGTATTGATTTAGGCTAAATTAGGTACTGCAGGTCTGAGCAGCAGTATAAGTCACGGAGGATTGGGTCTCTTACCCCCTCTAGTGGTAGCTTAGGGGTATTGTAGATGTAAGAGGAGTAAAAACAGAGCTTGAGACTCTTAGACGGTGGGCCGAAGGCCTCTATCTGCTTTACTTTTTCACTTTTGGACAAAACTGGAGAAGAGTAGTTGATTTTTCATATGTGCAATACATATTTTTTTCTAAGCTCATTTCTGCTTGTTGGCAGCCTCAACTCGATCATATATTTGAGAAAATCAACTTTATGTTTCATAACTTTAGAAGGCAAGCGTTATCAGGGCCACACGTACTGCATACCAATCAAAAAATCGTATTCGCCTCACGTGGCTTGAGAAACGCCAATGAAGACTCGAGAAAGACAGAGTACGAGACTGTTTGAGGAAGTAGGAAGACGACTCGACAGGGAGAGGTTGGCAAGCAAGCTGGATATCACGGAATTTGCACTATAATGTGTGTAATGATGCATGTTACCAACAAATTACTATTTTGACAGTGTAGTGTTTATAATTAAGAGTCTCCGTTAACCTACCTAGCGTGAACGAACAGAACTATTCAAGGTCTATATGCAGGCCCGGCGTTATGGGCGGGCCCTGGGGTGCCGTGCCCGCCCTGGATGGCACTTGTGCCCGCCCTGGACGCCCACCGACGCCCACCGACGGACCTGTCACTTTTAGGTTATACCGCCACCACTGACTGAATCAAAAGATCGGAAATATAACCTCGACATCTAGGACTATAACTACGTGAAAAAACTTAATTTAGTTTCATGACATTGATTGAACATAGTTTTTCAGCTTTTTGTTAAGAGAATAGCCTATGATGTGCAACTGTGGCTTCTGTAGTTGCTTGCTGGTTCAATTCAGAATGGCAAGTAGTAGCCTCGGAGGCGCAGACGGCTGCTGATTTTTTTTTTTATTAAAACGGCAGCTTTTATTCAAACACATCTAGAGCTGACCTTTGGAAACAACTTTGCAGTGTGTAGGCTACTACAGCCAGTAGGCCTACAGTTTAGTGGTCATGTAGATGGCACACTGTGTTCGATCTGTCTTTTTGGTTAGCTTGCGCCAATGGATAAGAGAAAACTGACGGAAAAAAATACAAACCCACTACTTTCTCCGTTATTGTCTCCGACTTCTCTGTCACAGAATATGCAAGAGAATCTAAACGTGAATGAATAAATCCATATATATATTTATGTTAAATGTGTTCATTTGAAGGGGTTATCTATTTGAATTTGTTAGTTAGTCTATCTATTGTTGATGAAATGGTGCGATTTTGCTCTATTCGTGATTAAATAGGCTCATGTTTTCAGGGTATTCGCCTATTTTCTTTTGTGTGAAAACTCAAGAAAAAGCAGTAGGGCCTAGCCTTTTTTTGAGAGTGTCCATGACACGCCGACATCACACTAGGCTATGCATTCTTTTGTTTAGCTCGTCATGTGCACTGTATGTGAATTAGGGTAGACTGAGTACAGTTGAGACAGTTTTTGCTCTCTCCACTACGACTCAAATTTTCGTCTCTAAAAACATATTGAAAACTAGTTATTTTTGAAATGGTGCATCCTATAAGTCTGCACTACAATAAAACAAAAAACTTATATCGCTATGTTGTTTATTTTTTTCACAATTAACTCTTAAAGACAAGGTGCATTTTATCTCAACTGTACCCATAGTTCTAAAGTATTGTGTACAGTTGAGACACAGCATGGTACAGTTGAGACACATTGAGAATGCTTTAGGGCTGACAAGCCAAGATGGCTCATTTTTAAAATATGTAATTTTAGAGTTTCTTTTTAGTTAAATCCATACTTTTTCCTCTAGATCAGCTTTAGAAAAAGAGATACAACAGGCACATCAAGTTTGAAGAGGAAAAAATAATTTTTCTTTGTTTTATCATCACTCATTTTATAAAATATTATGTTATCTTTACAGCCATCATGTTAGAAACGTATATCCTTTAATAATATGTAGTTTAAATATGAAAAATTTTTTATTCTATTGACATTTGTGTTGCATATTGCCTAAATTATATCATAATAGACACAGATAAACAACATGCAATCCAATGGGAATTCATCCAGGGGACAGTTGAATCGTCATGTCTCAACTGTCCCCTGCTGACCATCTTGCACATTTTTCTAAATAATGCAACCAGCTTGCATAATATGATTATATGAAATATGTCAATTTATAGAGCAGAGAATTGCCTTTTAAATGGTGTAAGATAAGTTTAACAGTCTAGCAGGAGTATTAAGATATTCACTGTGGAAGGGACATGGTTAAGTGAAATTCTGACTATGGTAAAAATACTTTCCCCAATATCTTTGGACTGGAGGTATGCACAATATCCAAATTTTCCATGATTAAAGAGGGTACTAATGCCCATGTGTGTAGCAAAAATCGTAGTTCTAGCTTGTTGTGCACGCAAGATATTAACAAGTCTCAACCGTACTCCTGTCTCAAATGTACTCAGTCTACCCTACATTTTTCTGATAATGGCCATTTGCGAGTACTGAGGTTCGTGCAGGTGCGCTTTTGGTCTCACAGCGAGTGGAAGGGAAAAGGGGAGGGGGAATAGCCCTCTCCCTTGCTGGAGCGGGCAGCTGTAGCCTGAGTGCAACTGATAAGTTGGTGAAGTCTAAACCAGGCCAGTAATTCCTTCGAAATAAGCATACATTCATATATTCATTCATAATATTGTGAATCCAAGCCTACAATGTCATAATCAATTTTTCCTGGGTTGTGCGAAATCTTGGCGTTTCAAAACAAGGGCATTACCGGTAAATGGTTATGCAAAAGTAGAGTGCAACATGCACATAGACCTAATTAATGCACGCATGATGTCCTCTACCTTCAACCCCAAACCCAAACGAACTCTCCTATGCGAATGTCAGAAAAGAGTATCTCCGTTTTTCCTAGACACGTCCTTGACATATACTATCACAGATTTAAAAAAAAAAAAAAAAATTGGTGCCCCCCTCAAGTAACGCAGTGCCCGCCCACCAATTTGCGTCTGGCGCCGGGTCTGTCTATATGTCCATAACGATAGAGCACAGCTAGAGCTATTGCTAACTGCTGATGTGTTTGGACTTCAGTATAACTTAATATATCGAACAACACACCGATACAATGCCCTGTAGACTTTAAACTAATGTCCGTAATGTTATCTTGGTGATTGTCATTCAGTTTAGTATAATGACATCTATGTAAGTTAGCTATTTTTGACAGATATATTTTCTCCATGTCACTGCTCTTTGTACCTGAACGCATGATGTGACAAATAAATGTACTGAATCTTTCTAGTTCTGCTGTTCAATCAAGCCAACACCTTGTTACATTACGTGTGCCTAAACAAGCATTCAAGTAAATAAATGTGAACTTTAGTCTTCGATGGTCAAGGGCTAAAGCTACCTCTTTCTTTGAGCAGAAATTGCAGATGGGTAGGCTACATTAGCTATTGAAAATAGTACAGATAGATATTATAGCAAATAGACACTAGAGTCATTACAAAGTAGGCCTACATTTTTTTAATCCCATGTGCTATTTGCCTTTTCCATTCATATAAAGATATCTTATTGACAAGAAGGTGTCTGCAATTCATCTCTACAACAATGAAACAGGCTACAGTCAGCTACAGCCTAATAATGCCTGAAACGTTTGTGTTACTGCAGTTAAGCATAGTAAACTGTCATTACTAACATGCTAGGATATTGTACACATTTTCTGTGGTAAACGAAAAGATTGTGAAGAAACATTGTCCTTTATAATGTGTAAGCACTACCTTAATGATAACCGAACCTCTCCTAAGACCTGAAGTTGAAGAGATTCTGACAATGGGTCCAGCGTCAATTTTATTGTAATTTTTAGTAACAACGATTGTTTGTAAGCCAACTGTTTGCTTATGTAACAGAGTTAATGAAATGTAGCCTAACACACAACGCAAAGAAGAGTACAGCTGCTACACTTACAAGTGATAGCCTAGGCTACGATTTGCTTCAACCTCTGCTGCTGATAGCTAGGCTACACTATAACAGATGACATGTTTCTTATTAAGAATTTCACCGTTGGATTTATAAAGTCAATATTCTGCAGCATGCCCAGGCAGGAACAAGGTAAGATTTATACAAAAAGTGGGTTGACAACTATTATCTGAAGTTCTATGATCTAAAATAAGCCATCTGAAGGGGATTTTGCAGCGTTTTCTGACATTGCTGCTTAGCTGGTGTTTACATTCCGAGGCGGGTCCTATTGAACTCTTACTCGATTGGTTGATTTTTCCAAGGACTCAAAATGCCGACATTTGATTGGGTTATACCTATAGATTTCCTTGCATATGCCCGAGGAAAATAACGATTAAAACCTACTGTTTTTGACGATATATGATCAAACCAGAGCTGCCAACAAATTTTGTTAGGCTTAATACCATTTGTTTATATCACAGATGAAAACTTGTCTACTCTTCTGATGTTTTTTACAAAACAACACGAAAAACGCCCTCGGCCCACCGTCTATCTTAATAAATGGTAAATGGACTGTATTTATATAGCGCTTTTCTACTCCTACGAGCACTCAAAGCGCTTTACAATGTATCCCTCACATTCACCCATTCACACACCGGTGGCAGAGGCAACCATGCAAGGCACCAACCTGCTCACCGGGAGCAATTTGGGGTTAGGCATCTTGCTCAAGAACACCTCAATGGGGTCAGGCGGAGTGGGGCTCGAACCTGCAACCCTCCGGTTGCCAAACAGCAACTACACCCTGAGGGAGTAATTCACCATAGTTTAATTTAGTTTAATTTAGTTTAATTTAATGAATCTATTCAGCCATAAAGATGTTTAGTTTAATTTAGTTTAATTTAATGAATCTATTCAGCCATAAACGTGTTTAATTTTATTGTGACGGAATGTAGAGATGAACTCCTGAATGGCCTAGGTGCAACCTGACTCTCATGAAACAACATCAAACATGAACAACTTCCCCCTAAAGTTCAGAGCCAATCATATAATCAATATATATTATATTATATAATCAATCACTGGAAAAGAAAATGACCTCCAAGTCTGATCTCCCGGAGGCAATAAGACTGAGTTGGCCTGAGCTCAGATGGTCTTAAAAAAAAAAAAAAAGTTTCTACCTGAAACTCACAAGGAAAAAAGATATATTAACCCTCAATCCTTAATCCAATGGCTGAAAAAATCACAGCGAAGGGTAGGTCTATTTACCAAGATAATATACAGCGATGGGTAGGTCTATGTACAAAAAGTGTCTCTCTGTGGTGGTGTGTGTGTGTGTGTGTGTGTGTGTGTGTGTGTGTGTGTGTGTGTGTGTGTGTGTGTGTGTGAGGAGAGCAGTGTAAAATGTTAGGTCACTGAGGTTGAAGTAGATGGGGAAATACATAGATAGACTGTGTGTGTGTGTGTGTGTGTGTGTGTGTGTGTGTGTGTGTGTGTGTGTGTGTGTGTGAGGAGAACAGTGTAATTGTCAGCTCTCTGAGGATGAAGTGTGCTGCTGTACTGTGGTGTGCTGGCCCCCCCTGCTGGACATTTGGAGTCATTGTCCACTCTAGAGGACAAACCCCACATGTCTCACAGCACTGCAGCAGAACTAATCACACCACAGAGTTTAGCCACTAACACATTAATTAAATTATAAATGACTGAATGAATTATGAAATTATAAATGACTGAATGAATGAATGAATGAATGAATGGATGAATGAATGAATGGATGAAAGAAAGAAACGTTATTATCCACTGTTTACAGTTGCTGGCCTCTAATGTACACATGACGAAAAGATGGCTGAATGAATGAATGAATGAATGAATGAATGAAATAAAGAAACGTTATTATTCACTGTTTACAGTTGCTGGCCTCCCATGTACGCATGATGAAATGATGACTGACTGAATGAATAATGAATGAAATAAAGAAATAAAGAAATGTTATTATCCACTGTTGCTGGCCTCTAATGTACACATGATGAAAAGATGGCTGAATGAATGAATGAAATAAAGAAACATTACTATCCACTGTTTACAGTTGCTGGCCTCTAATGTACACATGATGAAAAGATGGCTGAATGAATGAATGAAATAAAGAAACATTATCCACTGTTTACAGTTGCTGGCCTCTAATGTCCACATGATGAAAAGATGGCTGAATGAATGAATGAAATAAAGAAACATTATCCACTGTTTACAGTTGCTGGCCTCTAATGTCCACATGATGAAAAGATGGCTGACTGAATGAATGAATGAATGAAATAAAGAAACATTACTATCCACTGTTTACTGTTGCTGGCCTCTAATGTACACATGATGAAAAGATGGCTGAATGACTGAATGAATGAATGAAATAACGAAACATTATTATCCACTGTTTACAGTTGCTGGCCTCTAATGTACACATGATGAAAAGATGACTGACTGAATGAATGAATGAATGACTGACTGAATGAATGAATGAAATAAAGAAACGTTATTATCCACAGTTGCTGGCCTCCCATGTACACATGATGAAATGATGACTGACTGAATGAATGAATGACTGACTGAATGAATGAATGAATGAAATAAAGAAACATTATTATCCACTGTTTACAGTTGCTGGCCTCCCATGTACACATGATGAAAAGATGGCTGAATGACTGAATGGATGACTGAATGAATGAATGAAATAAAGAAACGTTATTATCCACTGTTGCTGGCCTCCCATGTATTTGTGCTGCCGGGGTCCAGTGTGTAGTAGCCAGATAGAAACATACATTAATGTACATACACCTCTAATGCAAGTATATAGGCATACATTAATATATTTTAATATATACTGTTTAGAGCATACCTGGGCAAACTAAGGCCCCGGGGCCACATGCGGCCATTTGAGCTATTTAATCTGGCCCGTGGGGCCTTACCAAAATAGAATCATTTCCCATTTAGCCAAGGTGACTTAGATTATAGAACTGATTTCACAAATGTGTTGTGTTCATGAAATAGAAACACCCCCGCCCCCCTTAACCCTGCTCTGAAGAAAGTGTGTGTGTGTGTGTGTGTGTTAACCCAGCTCTGAAGAAAGTGTGTGTGTGTGTGTGTGTGTGTGTGTTAACCCTGCTCTGAAGAAAGTGTGTGTGTGTGCGTGTGTGTGTGTGTTAACCCTGCTCTGAAGAAAGTGTGTGTGTGTGTGTGTGTGTGTGTGTGTGTGTTAACCCTGCTCTGAAGAAAGTGTGTGTGGGTGTGTGTGTGTGTGTTAACCCAGCTCTGAAGAAAGGTGTGTGTGTGTGTGTGTGTGTTAACCCTGCTCTGAAGAAAGTGTGTGTGTGTGTGTGTGTGTGTGTGTGTGTGTGTGTGTGTGTGTGTGTTAACCCTGCTCTGAAGAAAGTGGGGCTTCTGGTTTGAGACTTGCCAATTTACCTACATCAACCAGTTGACTATAAACACCCGACCCCTTAGTCAGAAACCCAATGTGTCCCCTCGGCCACAATAATTGCCCACACCTGGTTTAGAGATACATAGAGTCCAGATATAGATACAGATATATACAGATACAGATACATAGAGTCCAGATACAGATACAGATACATACAGATACAGATACATAGAGTCCAGATATAGATACAGATATATACAGATACAGATACATAGAGTCCAGATACAGATACAGATACAGATACAGATACAGATACAGATACAGATACAGATACAGATACAGATACAGATACATAGAGTCCAGATACAGATACAGATATATACAGATACAGATACATAGAGTCCAGATATAGATACAGATATATACAGATACAGATACATAGAGTCCAGATACAGATATATACAGATATATACAGATACAGATACATAGAGTCCAGATATAGATACAGATATATACAGATATATACAGATACATAGAGTCCAGATATAGATACAGATATATACAGATATATACAGATACAGATACATAGAGTCCAGATACAGATACAGATACATGAGTCCAGATACATAGAGTCCAGATACAGATACAGATATATACAGATACAGATACATACAGATACAGATACATAGAGTCCAGATATAGATACAGATATATACAGATACAGATACATAGAGTCCAGATACAGATACATGTACGTTAATGTATCTGCTCCTCTGATGCTACTGCTGTGTGCCACAGTCAGACGGACTGGGATGAAACCCATCTGAGACGGTCTGATGGGAGGCAGGCTGGTGTGCCACAGTCAGACGGACTGGGATGAAACCCATCTGAGACGGTCTGATGGGAGGCAGGCTGGCGTGCCACAGTCAGACGGACTGGGATGAAACCCACCTGAGACGGTCTGATGGGAGGCAGGCTGGCGTGCCACAGTCAGACGGACTGGGATGAAACCCACCTGAGACGGTCTGATGGGAGGCAGGCTGGCGTGCCACAGTCAGACGGACTGGGATGAAACCCACCTGAGACGGTCTGATGGGAGGCAGGCTGGCGTGCCACAGTCAGACGGACTGGGATGAAACCCACCTGAGACGGTCTGATGGGAGGCAGGCTGGCGTGCCACAGTCAGACGGACTGGGATGAAACCCACCTGAGACGGTCTGATGGGAGGCAGGCTGGCGTGCCACAGTCAGACGGACTGGGATGAAACCCATCTGAGACGGTCTGATGGGAGGCAGGCTGGCGTGCCACAGTCAGACGGACTGGGATGAAACCCATCTGAGACGGTCTGATGGGAGGCAGGCTGGCGTGCCACAGTCAGACGGACTGGGATGAAACCCATCTGAGACGGTCTGATGGGAGGCAGGCTGGCGTGCCACAGTCAGACGGACTGGGATGAAACCCATCTGAGACGGTCTGATGGGAGGCAGGCTGGCGTGCCACAGTCAGACGGACTGGGATGAAACCCATCTGAGACGGTCTGATGGGAGGCAGGCTGGTGTGCCACAGACGCCCTCTGGTGGTAGTGTAGCAGAAGTGTCACCTCACTGTGTGGCCTCATGGTGATCTGAGTGATGCTAGTATAGGCATACCGTATAGAGATACATTAATGTACAGGCTCTGATGCTAGTATAGGCATACATTAATTACCACATACCGTATAGAAATACATTAATGTACATACACTTTATAGAGACGTACGGCTCTGATGCTAGTATAGGCATACATACCGTATAGAAATACATTAATGTACATACAGCTTATAGACATGTGCGGCTCTGATGCTAGTATAGACATACATTAATATATATAACGTATAGAAATATATTAATGTACATACAATTTATAGAGACGTACGGCTCTGATACTAGTATATAGGCATACATTATAATGTATAGAAATACATTAGTGTACATACAGCTTATAGAGACGTATGAAGCTTATACAGTTTATAGAGACAGATTAACTGAATTTAAATTTGGATTAGAGCAGGGGAGTCAAACATAAGGCCCGGGCCATTACATCATTTCATGCGGAGCGCCTAACA
Organism: Sardinella longiceps; assembly: GCA_027497455.2. Lineage (NCBI taxonomy): Eukaryota > Metazoa > Chordata > Actinopteri > Clupeiformes > Clupeidae > Sardinella > Sardinella longiceps. The sequence goes on along the minus strand of JAODXP020000019.1, from coordinate 36,805,961 downwards.
AGATTCAAAAGAATTGTGTATGTTTTCTGTTTAAAAACAGTTCTAGCAATACACTTTCTACAAAACAATCCTGGCAATTCCCTATGAGGTGCATCTTAGACCTTTTCACCAACAGGAAAGGGATACAAAATTAAGTGGTGGCGCATTGGGACTGTATTAGTGAGGGTCAGGAACATGAGGAAATGTGGTTTTGTTTTCACCCGTTTGTGGTCGTGTATGTAAATTTGGCAGGTCGGCCCGCTGAGGAAAATCCCATTGCTCATGTGGCCCTCGACAAAAATAAGTTTGACACCACTGGATTAGAGGACTTATTCAATATGCATTAGAATACTTACTTATAACTTAAATACGGACTTATTTATAACTTAAATATTTAGTGGGATAAAGACCCACAGTTTATTTATTTAGGTAGAGTCACTGTGCATCAGTATTGCGCCCTGGCTGGGGAACATATGGCAACAGTATTGAGAATATGTAGGTGAAGCATGAGACATAGACATAAGATAAGTATTCATGGCATTCTAGACTTAGCCTAATGACATAACTCTACCAACCAACCACATTAGGATATCAGGAGGACTGGACACAAAACCACAGGCCATAACCTCAGAGTAACTGGAACCTCGTATCTGCAGCCAACAGATCTTTGGTTTATAGCCTATTTTGAACTTATGCGTGCGTGTGCGTGCGTGCGCGTGTGTGTTGTATGGCAAGCAACTAACCCGAAGAAACTTTCCGAAAGGAAGGCCGTTAGTGAGATAGCCTTGGAGGAGTACGGAGATTCGGGGAATCCCTTCCAACTGATGTCACGAGCAGCCGAGAGAAGAGCCCGCGCCCAATTCCGCATGCAGGAAGGCGCGGTCGCTCGCGCCACCGCGAGAACACCCTTTTCCCAGGCACGCGTTTTCCCCACAGCACCGGAACTGTGATGTCCAGGACGGAGCACCGTAAAACCCACCCGCCCCTGGAGTTTGTGTTTGTGTACATATTTATTTATTTATTATAGCGCCATTTCCCAACGCAATGACCCGCTGGATTCCCACGAAAAAGGAAAAATATGGTGTTGGTAAGTAAGTTCAGACTGACGCATTAGTGTGTCGTTTGCGCTGAAAACTGTAGCTGCCTCCTCCTCCGCCTGCCTGCCTGCCTGCCTGTCTAACTTAACGTTAACGTTACTGCCTGGTTGACTAACTAACTTATCTATCTCTCTGGGACGCTCCCAAGCCAAACTACACTCTGAAATCAGACTGAACTGCTACTAACGTTATATGTGTCGCTGCAAAACGAAATAACAAATTGTCTTTAACTTGGACTGACACTGACACTGTCATTCCGCGAAGTTTGGTCGAAGTTGTTGCCTAACTTTATAAGATAACGATAACGTTAGAAGCTGCCTGCTGCCGTCGGAGTTGTGGTCTGAGACAACTTGAAGTTGAGTTAACTTTAACGTCTGAACATAAAGGGCTAGAATGAGAAAGAAAGGCTGTTTGTAACGTTAACATGTAACGTTAGCCTGTCTGTGTGCCCTTGGCGAAGTAAAGTTACTTTGTAGCACAGTAACGTTAGAGCAACGAACAGAGCTGCCGCGTGGTGCAAAGAAGCCAGTCAGTGTGTCTGTCCGTCTGCAGCGTAACTAACGTAGTAAACACGTCAAGTGGGAAGTGCCCAGCCTTCAGGGACTCTCTCTCTCGACTTTAATTCTCCGCTACACTCGACAGACAGACGGTCAGTGTCCCACGGCATGGACACCCACACGGGCCTTTGCCCAAGTCTCTCTATCGCTCTCTCTCAGTGCTCATGCAGAAGCAGCAGTGATTGCAGGTGAACCAGTGACATAGCATATGCAAATGTCTGACGGCGATGTTAGAACCTTATGTGCTGCTGGAACATTCAGGCTACCTGAACACCGTGACTGAATGAACACGTAGCTTATCAGTCAACTGAGGCTCTTGAAAAAGGGAACACGACTGGCTGAAATGCCTCTGAAATGGGCAAACGGGCTGAAATGCTTCTAAAATGGGTAAACGGGCCTAACATTAGCCTACTGTTCCTAAGACAGTTCCCCCTTATGGCCGTCTGATAGGAGAAGCTGGGAGACTGTAACTCATAAGGAGATGGAATGTGTGTGTGTGTTAAGTTTTTCATGTTGGGCGAAGTCTCTGGGTGTTTCGCAGTCGGCTGCTCTTGCAGAATAGCTGCCCGCCAGCGTTGGCCAACAGCACGCACGCACGCACGCAACCTTGATGAGCTAACGTGCCTCCGAGGAATTTCTCTGTTTGGTCGTTCAGCAGGCAAGCTGTGTTCAGGTAGTCTATATTCTAGAGACGGGGATGAATGTGTGTGTGTGTGTGTGTATAGCGTGTGTGTGTATATAGTGTGTGTGTGTGTGGGGGGGGGGGGGGTAGCATGCTCTAGAGGCGGGGATGAATGTGTGTGTGTGGGAGTAGCAGTCTATGCTCTAGAGGCGGGAAAGTGTGTGTGTGTGTGTGTGTGTGTGTGTGTAGTGTGTGTGTAGTGTGTGTGTATGTATCTGTAAAGGAGTGGTGTGTGAGTGAGAGTGTGTGAGTGTGTGTGTGTGTGTGTCTGTATCTGTAAAGGAGTGGTGTGTGAGTGTGTGTGTGTGTGTGTCTGTATCTGTAAAGGAGTGGTGTGTGAGTGAGAGTGTGTGAGTGTGTGTGTGTGTGTGTGTGTGTGTGTGTGTGTGTGTGTGTATCTGTAAAGGAGTGGTGTGTGAGTGAGAGTGTGTGTGTGTGTGTGTGTGTGTGTATCTGTAAAGGAGTGGTGTGTGAGTGAGAGTGTGTGTGTGTGTGTGTGTGTGTGGGCGTGTAGGCTACTGTATCTGTAAAGGAGTGGTGTGTGAGTGAGAGTGTGTGTGTGTGTGTGTGTGTGTATCTGTAAAGGAGTGGTTCCTCACACAGCAGTGGACTTTGGTACCCAATCAGAGTAGATGGGCTTTAACAGGAAGAGGAAGAGTTTATTTAACTCAAACAAACGTGTGTGTGTGTGTGTGTGTGTGTGTGTGTGTG
>JAODXP020000019.1:36775435-36785435 GCA_027497455.2 Sardinella longiceps | reverse complement strand
AAAGCTCAAACTAGCTAGTATGGTCAGCAACCTACTGAACACATTAAAGCTGAATGATTTTGTAATTTTACCTTAATCAAACTCATTGAAGTAATCCATGTTATCAAGTAGCCTTGTGTGAAGTGAAAAGCATGCCAGTGCACCAAAACAAACTTCGTTTTTAAGTCACATTATGCTAACGAGTCTGCTTCAGAACAGCTGCCACATAGGCAACAATGTAAACCATACAAAGCCCCTCTCTGATTGGCCTATTTAATAGAAGAACATAACATATTATAGTTAAAATATTAATTTACTTTATGTATTTATTTAGCTTATATTTTAGTGTGGATTAGACTTCTCCTCTTACATTATTACTTTTTGACTACTAGTTTTATTTAAGGGAGAGAATGGGCTACTTCAGGAGTTTAAAAGAACCCTAAAATAATAGGCCACTTTAAAGCAGAATTCAACCCTGCTCAAACACTATTTTTTACTATATATTTATACATGACAGTGCTGCCATTTTATGTAATAACTAGTGCTGGCAAAATTAACTGATTAATCACGTGATTAATCCAAAAAATTTAACTCGGATTAAAAAAATTAACTCAGATTAATCCTGTCGATATGGTTCCAAATGACATGACATGACATGTATTATGTTCAATTTCAGATAGAAAAAGGCTTGGCTATCAAGTCAAACTATACAAAGATTATGGTCTAGCTCCTGACTGTCCAACAACATGTTTGGGGAATCCACGAACAAAGCCAACTATTTAGTATCAGGGCCTTTACAGTGCAAAATAAGGATCCAGCATATCCTAACATCCAAATTCTTACTGGAGGAAATGAGTTGCGATTAAAAGTGATTAATCATGATTAATCATTGAAAAATTTTGTGATTAATCAGATTAATTTTTTTAATCGTTTGACAGCACTAGTAATAACTCTATATTAAAAATAAAATATAAACCTTAACATTTTTTAAGGTGTTTTGCGCACCTGGGCCCATTTAAATACGTCATTAAAAAATTCAATAATTATCGATATCGACCAATATACTGAGCCTATATCGTGATAGAGATTTCAGCCATATCGCCCAGCCCTAGTCAACACTGGAATATATTAACACTATATATATACAGGACAGTCAACACTGCAATATATTAACACTATAGATATACAAGACAATCAACACTGTAATATATTAACACTATAGATATACAGGACAGTCAACACTATAATATATTAACACTAAATATACAGGACAGTCAACACTGTAATATATTAACACTAGATATACAGGACAGTCAACACTGTAATATATTAACACTAGATATACAGGACAGTCAACACTGTAATATATTAACACTATAGATATACAGGACAGTCAACACTGTGATATATTACACAGGACTGTCACAGGACAGTCAACACTGTGATATATTAACACTACAGATATACAGGACAGTCAACACTTATAATATTAACACTAAATATATAGGACAGTCAACACTGTGATATATTACACAGGACTGTCACAGGACTGACTAACACTGGAGTTATATAGCAACACTGGGTGTTACTAAGCTAGTGCAAGTGTTACTCTCTCTCTCTCTCTCTCTCTCTCTCTCTCTCTCTCTCTCTCTCTCTCTCTCTCTCTCTCTCTCTCTCTCTGCCCCTAGGTGGCGATCCCTATTGAGGATGTGTGTCGATGTCATCTGCGGTTTATGTTCCGCCATCGTTCATCTCAGGACTGTAAGTGTTTATGTTCCGCCGTGTGTGTGTGTGTGTGTGTGTGTGTGTGTTTATGTTCATCTCAGGACTGTAAGTGTTTATTAGAGTATTAGAGTAGCCTTTAGAGTAAAGTAGCCACTGAGAAACTCTCCCCCTGTATCCTTACAGGAAGTGTCCTTATGTGTTTCCTGTCCCCCTACAGGAAGTGTCCTCATGTGTCCTTATGTGTTTCCTGTCCCCTTACAGGAAGTGTCCTCATGTGTGTCCTGTCCCCTTACAGGAAGTGTCCTCATGTGTCCTTATGTATCCCCTGCCCCCTTAAAGGAAGTGTCCTCATGTGTCCTTATGTGTTTCCTGTCCCCTTATAGGAAGTGTCCTTATGTGTCCCCAGCCCCCTTACAGGAAGTGTCCTGATGTGTCCTTATGCGTCCCCTGCCCCCTTAGAGGAAGTGTCCTTATGTGTCCCCTGCCCCCTTACAGGAAGTGTCCTTATGTGTTTCCTGTCCCCTTACAGGAAGTGTCCTTATGTGTCCCCTGCCCCCTTAGAGGAAGTGTCCTTATGTGTTTCCTGTCCCCTTATAGGAATTGTCCTTATGTGTCCCCTGCCCCCTTAGAGGAAGTGTCCTTATGTGTTTCCTGTCCCCTTATAGGAAGTGTCCTTATGTGTTTCCTTTCCCCTTACAGGAAGTGTCCTTATGTGTTTCCTGTCCCCTTAGAGGAAGTGTCCTTATGTGTCCCCTGCCCCCTTACAGGAAGTGTCCTTATGTGTTTCCTGTCCCCTTATAGGAAGTGTCCTCATGTGTTTCCTTTCCCCTTACAGGAAGTGTCCTTATGTGTCCCCTGCCACCTTACAGGAAGTGTCCTTATGTGTCCCCTGCCCCCTTAGAGGAAGTGTCCTTATGTGTCCTTATGTGTGTCCTGCCCCCTTACAGGAAGTGTCCTTATGTGTTTCCTGTCCCCTTAGAGGAAGTGTCCTTATGTGTTTCCTGTCCCCTTATAGGAAGTGTCCTTATGTATCCCCTGTCCCCTTACAGGAAGTGTCCTTATGTGTTTCCTGTCCCCTTACAGGAAGTGTCCTTACTTGTCCCCTGCCCCCTTACAGGAAGTGTCCTCATGTGTACCCTTGGAGGAAGTGTTGTCCCCTTAGAGGAATTGTCCTGAGGGGGAAATGGTCTTTGCTGTATGTTTGCTGAATGCTGATGTATGTTTGCTGTATGTTTCAGCACGAGACAAGTCAGAGAAGCCATTTGGCATGGCATATGTTTGTCCCCTTAGAGGAAGTGTCCTTATGTGTACCCTGTCCCCTTAAAGGATGAATGCTGATGTATGTTTGCTGTATGTTTCAGCACGAGACAAGTCAGAGAAGCCATTTGGCATGGCGTATGTCAAGCTGATGAAGAACGATGGCACCACCCTACGAGACGGCAGACACGACCTCATCGTCTATAAGGTGACCACACATCCGTCATTGTCTGTCTCCAGTCATCCGTCACTGTCTGTCTGTCTGTCTCTGTCAGGGTCTGTCTGTCTGTCTCTGAGGGTGGCCCTAGACTGTCTGTCTGTCTGTCTGTCTGTCTCTGAGGGTGGCCCTAGTCTGTCTGTCTGTCTGTCTGTCTGTCTGTCTCTGAGATGCTGGTTAAGTGCTAAACATGGCTGAGTGAACCTAGAGATGAACCTGGGAATAGAGTACCGCTAGTCTATTTAAGGAAATTGAGGACACAGGCTCTTGTATTAATGTGTGTGTGTGTGTGTGTGTGTGTGTGTGTGTGTGTGTGTGTGTGTGTGTGCAGCTGGAGAAGAAGGTGGAGGAGGAGGCGAGTACGTACCTGTCAGTTCCAGGATCGTGGGCAGAGGTGGAGGAACGCGAACGTCAGACAGGGAAACCCTTCCACCACTCCGGCTCCATCCCAGTCACCAAGGACAGCTTCCAGATATCTACTCTCATATGCTCCACCAAGCTCACACAGAACGGTACGCACACACACACACACACACACACACACACACACACACACACACACACACACACACCCCTCCACCACTCCGGCTCAATCCCAGTCACCAAGGACAGCTTCCAGATATCTACCCTCATATGCTCCACCAAGCTCACACAGAACGGTACGCACACACACACACACACACACACACACACCCCTTCCACCACTCCGGCTCCATCCCCGTCACCAAGGACAGCTTCTAGATATCTACCCTCACATGCTCCACCAGGCTCACACAGAATATGCGTAAACATATGTGTGTGTGTGTGTGTGTGTGTGTGTGTGTGTGTGTGTTGCAGTGGATCTGTTGGGCTTGTTGAAATGGAGGTCTAACCCACACATATGTGCGTGTGTGTGTGTGTGTGTGTGTGTGTGTGTGTGTTGCAGTGGATCTGTTGGGCTTGTTGAACTGGAGGTCTAACCCACACATATCTGCGTGTGTGTGTGTGTGTGTGTGTATGTGTGTGTTGCAGTGGATCTGTTGGGTTTGTTGAACTGGAGGTCTAACCCACACATATGTGTGTGTGTGTGTGTGTGTGTGTGTGTGTTGCAGTGGATCTGTTGGGTTTGTTGAACTGGAGGTCTAACCCACACATGTGTGTGTGTGTGTGTGTGTGTGTGTGTGTGTGTGTGTGTGTGTGTGTGTGTGTGTGTGTGTGTGTGCAGTGGATCTGTTGGGCTTGTTGAACTGGAGGTCTAACCCACACATATGTGTGTGTGTGTGTGTGTGTGTGTGTGTGTGTGTGTGTGTGTGTGTGTGTGTGTGTGTGTGTGTGTTGCAGTGGATCTGTTGGGCTTGTTGAACTGGAGGTCTAACCCACACATATGTGCGTGTGTGTGTGTGTGCGTGTGTGTGTGTGTGTGTGTGTGTGTGTGTGTGTGTGTGTGTGTGTTGCAGTGGATCTGCTGGGCTTGTTGAACTGGAGGTCTAACCCAGAGGAGCTACAGCAGAACCTTCAGAGGCTTATGGAGGTGGAAGGAGGAGAGATTGTCAAGGTCAGTGTGTGTGTGTGTGTGTGTGTGTGTGTGTGTGTGTGTGTGTGTGTGTGTGTGTATGTGCGTATGTGTAGAGCTGGGCGGTTTGACCAAAATGTAATGTCACATTTTTTTTTTTTTTTTTTCCAGATTTAGTCCGGTTTCAGTGTTTAACGTTTTTTTTCTTTTCTGTTTTTTCTCCCCTGAGGGGCACTATGAGGGGAAACACATGCATTACATGAAGCAGTGAAAATTAATTTACATTTATCTCTTAATATATCTTCAATTTCATTTATATGTACAGTTTCTTGTTAATGCAATGCATTCCCTCAATGCAAGACATGAAATGAATATATTTCTACATTATAAATATGAACTGTAGAAAGGAGCCAATGCAAGATATGAAATGAATATATTTCTACATTATAAATATGAACTGTAGAAAGGAGCCTCATTGATCTCCAGACTAATCAGTCAGTTCTCAGAGGATGGGACTGAAGTGGGACTGAAGTGAAGGAATCACATGCCATTGTATTTGCCGAAAAAATGCAGAATCCTTTCTTTTCAAAAAAGTGAAGTCCTTTAGGGCCTGTGTCCACAGAAAGCGATTTTTGCGCTGAGAGCGCTTACTTTCAATACAAATCCTATGAGCCTCGGCGCACAGAGCGACAAGCGTTTTCAGCGGAAACAAGTGCTGGCATTGTTTTGGCAACCTAGCAACAGTAAACACCTGAACGAAGCGCTGAGAAAAATCCATTTTTGAGCGCTCTCAGCGTAAAAAACGCATTCTGTGGACACAGGCCCTTAATGTGACATGTCTGCGACCTACGATTGTTTTGTCTGTGACGTTCGATAACCCCATGATGAAAAGTTTAGCATGTCAGAATTTTAGGGGAATCGCAGTGACGTATGGAATGTTGACATGAAAGATTCTAAAGCACAGTCCCACTAATGTCCATAGACATTATACAGATGTCCATAGACATTCTGTTGCCTATCCATACATTAAACGCTTTCTAGGTTACAAGTTACGCAGCAGCAGATCCGACAGTCTGTTACCACAACCACACCAAATATCCATGTGTAATCAGCAAGGTGGTAAAGATGATAGTTGAAAAGCAGAGGCGCTCAATTTGTTAACCGTTGCTAATGTAGCCGGTGGCGATCCGCACCGCACATGGGTCTCGAACCCGCCACCCCGCAAGCTACAAACTCCCGGCGTGGGAGTGGGACGCTCTAAACAACTGAGCTAAAAGCCCGAGCTTCTAACTCGGCGTGTTAGAAGCGCCCATGGAATTGGGTGCCGAGCTAGCCGAGCTAGCTGGCCTCCGTTACACTAAGGCAACCATCGTCTCAGTCCACATCGCTGAGGAACTAAAGTTAGACTGACTGATGATAATGAAAGTAAAGATGTAATTTCTCGCTATAAATAAAAACTTTTATTCATGAGGAAGCTTTGTATATTGTTTGATAGACCGTCTCTGCTCTCACTCTCCAATCTCTCACTCTTCCATGCGTTTTTAGGTGGAACAGCAATGAAAAACATCCTGCGTTCCGGACATGTTTAGGGTGTTGCCGATTTATGAAAAATTCATATCATAACAGAAATAAAAACCGGTTTCCGGCTCGAACTGTTGTACCGTCCAGCACTACGGATGTGTATGTGTGTGTGTGTGCGCGTGCATGCATGCAGTTGTGAGTGCGTGTGTGTGTGCCGTTGGTAACTCTTAGATTGTGTTTGCAGTTTCTGCAGGATACACTGGATGCAGTTTTCAACATCATGATGGAGACGTGCCAGAAGGACACCTACGACACCCTGGTCTTTAACGCTCTGGTCAGTGTGTGTGTGTGTGTGTGTGTGTGTGTGTGTGTGTGTGTGTGTGTGTGTCTCTGCCAGAAGGACACCTACGACACCCTGGTCTTTAACGCTCTGGTCAGTGTGTGTGTGTGTGTGTGTGTGTGTGTGTGTGTGTGTGCCAGAAGGACACCTACGACACCCTGGTCTTTAACGCTCTGGTCAGTGTGTGTGTGTGTGTGTGTGTGTGTGTGTGTGTGTGTGTGTGTATGTGTGTGTCTGTGTGTGTCTCTGCCAGAAGGACACCTACGACACCCTGGTCTTTAACGCTCTGGTCAGTGTGTGTGTGTGTGTGTGTGTGTGTGTGTGTGTGTGTCTGTGTCTGTGTGTGTCTCTGCCAGAAGGACACCTACGACACCCTGGTCTTTAACGCTCTGGTCAGTGTGTGTGTGTGTGTGTGTGTGTGTGTGTGTGTGTGTGCCAGAAAGACACCTACGACACCCTGGTCTTTAACGCTCTGGTCAGTGTGTGTGTGTGTGTGTGTGTGTGTGTGTGTGTGTGTGTGTGTGTGTCTGTGTGTGTGTGTCTGTGTGTGTCTCTGCCAGAAGGACACCTACGACACCCTGGTCTTTAACGCTCTGGTCAGTGTGTGTGCGTGTGTGTGTGTGTGTGTGTGCCAGAAAGACACCTACGACACCCTGGTCTTTAACGCTCTGGTCAGTGTGTGTGTGTGCCAGAAGGACACCTACGACACCCTGGTCTTTAACGCTCTGGTCAGTGTGTGTGTCTGTGTGTGTCTGTGTGTGTGTGTGTGTGTGTGTGTCTGCCAGACGGACAGCTACGACACCCTGGTCTTTAACGCTCTGGTCAGTGTGTGTGTGTGTGTGTGTGTGTGTGTGTCTGTGCCAAAAGCACACATGTGTTGCAGGTGTTTATTAGGGTTAGGGCTGATTGGTGTGTGTGTGTGTGTGTGTGTGTGTGTGTGTGTGTGTGTGTTGCAGGTGTTTATTATCTCTCTGATTGGTGACATCAAGTTCCAGCATTTCAACCCAGTTCTGGAGACCTACATCAACAAGCACTTTAGCGCCACCCTCGCTTACGTGTAGGTACACACACACACACACACACACACACACACACTCTTCTACCACACACACACACACACACACACACACACACACGCAGTACTGCACACACAACACACATACTGCACACACTCTCTCTGTAAAGCTGATTGAAATGTTTGATGATCAAGATGGCGCCCTGTGTGGCTGACAACTCTGCTCTCTAGAGGAAGTGGACTAAAGTGCTGAGTCATTATATGGCTTCTTTAACTCTGTCCTCTGCTCTCTAGAGGAAGTGGACTAAAGTGCTGAGTCATTATATGGCTTCTTTAACTCTGTCCTCTGCTCTCTAGAGGAAGTGGACTAAAGTGCTGAGTCATTATATGGCTTCTTTAACTCTGTCCTCTGCTCTCTAGAGGAAGTGGACTAAAATGCTGAGTCATTATATGGCTTCTTTAACTCTGTCCTCTGCTCTCTAGAGGAAGTGGACTAAAGTGCTGAGTCATTATATGGCTTCTTTAACTCTGTCCTCTGCTCTCTAGAGGAAGTGGACTAAAATGCTGAGTCATTATATGGCTTCTTTAACTCTGTCCTCTGCTCTCTAGAGGAAGTGGACTAAAGTGCTGAGTCATTATATGGCTTCTTTAACTCTGTCCTCTGCTCTCTAGAGGAAGTGGACTAAAATGCTGAGTCATTATATGGCTTCTTTAACTCTGTCCTCTGCTCTCTATGGGAAGTGGACTAAAGTGCTGAGTCATGCTTGTCCTCTGCTCTCTCCTGTAGTCTGACTAAAGTGCTGAGTCATGCTTGTCCTCTGCTCTCTCCAGGAAGCTGACTAAAGTGCTGAATCATTACGTGGCGAATGCGGAGGACACGGTTCTGACTGAGAGGCTGTATGCAGCTCTTAAGGCCTTTAAATACCTCTTCAGGTTCATCGTCCAATCACGCGTCCTCCACCTCAGGTACGTCCAATCACGGGCTCAAACTCCGGTACGATCCTCAGATTTAAACTCAAACTCAGATACGATCTTCAGTTTTAAAGTCAAACTCGGGTGTGATCTTCAGTTTTAAAGGGCCAAGTCAAACTCGGTTACGATCCTCAGGTTTAAAGTCAAACTCAGGTATGATCTTCAGATAGAAACTCAAACTCAGGTATAATCCTCAGTTTTAAAGTCAAACTCGGGTATGATCTTCAGTTTTGAAGGGCCAAGTCAAACTCGGTTACGATCCTCAGGTTTAAAGTCAAACTCAGGTATGATCTTCAGATAGAAACTCAAACTCAGGTATAATCCTCAGTTTTAAAGTCAAACTCGGGTATGATATTCAGATAGAAACTCAAACTCAGGTATAATCCTCAGTTTTAAAGTCAAACTCGGTTACGATCCTCAGTTTTAAAGTCAAACTCGGGTATGATCTTCAGATAGAAACTCAAACTCAGGTATAATCCTCAGTTTTAAAGTCAAACTCGGGTATGATCTTCAGATAGAAACTCAAACTCAGGTATAATCCTCAGTTTTAAAGTCAAACTCGGGTATGATCTTCAGATAGAAACTCAAACTCAGGTATAATCCTCAGTTTTAAAGTCAAACTCGGCTATGATCTTCAGATAGAAACTCAAACTCAGGTATAATCCTCAGTTTTAAAGTCAAACTCGGGTATGATCTTCAGATAGAAACTCAAACTCAGGTATAATCCTCAGTTTTAAAGTCAAACTCGGCTATGATCTTCAGATAGAAACTCAAACTCAGGTATAATCCTCAGTTTTAAAGTCAAACTCGGGTATGATCTTCAGATAGAAACTCAAACTCAGGTATAATCCTCAGTTTTAAAGTCAAACTCGGGTATGATCTTCAGATAGAAACTCAAACTCAGGTATAATCCTCAGTTTTAAAGTCAAACTCGGCTATGATCTTCAGATAGAAACTCAAACTCAGGTATAATCCTCAGTTTTAAAGTCAAACTCGGGTATGATCTTCAGATAGAAACTCAAACTCAGGTATAATCCTCAGTTTTAAAGTCAAACTCGGCTATGATCTTCAGATAGAAACTCAAACTCAGGTATAATCCTCAGTTTTAAAGTCAAACTCGGGTGTGATCTTCAGCTTTAAAGGGCCACCAGGCAACATTTGTACTGTTATTTTTACTGTTATTTTACCAGCCCCAAAGTCACTTTGATGATTAATGTATGATCTCCAGGTTTGAACTCAAACTCAGGTGTGATCTTCAGGTTTAGACTCAAACGCAGTGATGCTGATGTCAGTGTCAGTAGATGAACTCTGTGTGTGTGTGTGTGTGTGTGTGTGTGTGTGTGTGTGTGTGTGTGTGTGTGTGCTGTAGCTATTGATCGGTGTTATTTGTGGTGCTTCATCTCCAGGTTTGATGGGAACAGAGAGGACGGTGATGCGTTTTTCAACTCCATCCGAACCCTCTTCCTGTCAATCAATGCCCTT
>JAODXP020000019.1:36757935-36760435 GCA_027497455.2 Sardinella longiceps | reverse complement strand
ATGGCTATTCAAGGACAGGTCTTGATCAATAATTACCCCCAGATTTTTCACTTGTGAGCTAAATGAGAGTGTAGGACTGCTAAGTGAGCTATGATGGTGAAGCGAGGTGTCCTTCAGTTGTTTAGAGGCAATCATCATAACTTCAGTTTTATCTGAGTTCAAGCATAAGAAATTTTTTGACATCCAAACTTTAATATCTTCAAGACAGGCATTGAGTTTGGTTGTTGCAGTGCAGTCGCTAGGCTTCATAGAGAGATAAAGCTGTGTATCATCTGCGTATGAGTGAAATGCAATGCCATGTTTCCTAATGATTTCACCCAGAGGTAGCATATAGAGAGAGAATAGTAGGGGGCCCAGTACTGAGCCTTGCGGAACGCCATATTTAACTTTAGCATGACAAGATGAGACGTTGTGGGCATGTACAAATTGGTATCGATCAGTGAGGTAGGATTTGAACCAAGCTAATGCTGAATTTCTAATGCCTATCGTATGTTCGAGTCTGTGTAGTAGGATATTGTGGTCAATGGTGTCAAAAGCTGCACTAAGATCAAGTAAAATTAATATGGATATATTACCATTGTCCATGGAAAGAAGGAGGTCGTTGAAGACTTTAACTAAGGCCGTTTCAGTGCTGTGATTAGCTCTAAATCCTGATTGGAAGACTTCCTGGATTTTGTTTTCGTCTAGGAAGCGACAAATTTGTTTGAACACAATTTTTTCTAGAATTTTGGATATAAAAGGAAGGTTGGATATAGGTCTGTAATTAGCCAGAACATCAGGGTCAAGGTTTGGTTTTTTAATCAATGGTTTAATGACTGATGTCTTGAAAGTAGTTGGTACATGTCCCGCTAGGAGTGAGCTATTGATAATTTCAAGTAATGTCTCAGCTAGAGGTGTAAAGGCTGCCTTGAGGAGGTGAGTAGGAATAGGATCAAGTAGGCATGTTGACGCCTTCGCTTTGGTAATGAGACAAGAAATTTCTAATATATCAGTGGGCATAAAGGAGTCAAGGTATGCTACGGGTTGGCTACAGCTATCAGTAGTTAGTAGAGAGGCTGTAGGCATGTTGCTAATTTTAAGTCGTATGGTTTCAATTTTTTCATTGAAAAAATTCAGGAAGTCGTCACTGCTGAGGTGACTTGGAATGGACTGAGTTACTTCAGTCTTACTTTTTGTCAAATTTGATATAGTGTTGAAGAGGAATTTTGGATCGTCTTTGTGTTCATGTATAAGCGAGGAATAATAAGCTGTTTTAGCATTGTTCAGTGCAGTCTTGTATTCTTTCAGGCTCTCTCTCCAGGCAATGTGAAATACTTCGAGTTTAGTGTTGAGCCATTTCCTTTCTAGTCTGCGAGCAGCCTGTTTTAATGTACGTGTATGTGTGGTGTACCAAGGGGCAGTTTTTTCTACCTTCCTTGTTTTCTTTTTAAGTGGAGCAATTAAGTCAAGTGTTGAGTGTAATGTGTTCATAACATGATCAGTAAATTGGTCGATATGTGTTGGTGATGGGATAGGACTATCATAGCGTGTTGGTGTAAGGTCAGGAATTTTTTCAATGAAATCGTCAGTGGTTTTAGGCGTTATGCCTCTAGTGTAGTAGTGGGTCACATTTTGCGCTACATGGTCGACTGGTATTTCTAGAGTAATAAGGTAATGGTCAGTCAATGTTGGTTGGGGTGCAATTGTAAGTTGTTCTACTTGAGTACCGTAAGTTAGTACAAGGTCAATAGTGTGGTTGTCTTTATGTGTAGGTGCATTTACATTTTGACAGAAGCCAATGTGCTCAATCAGAGATTGGAATGCAGCTGTCAGGCTGTTGTGTGCAACATCCATGTGAATATTAAAATCGCCCAAGATGACTATTGTATCTGATTTAACAACTAATGTGGATATAAAGTCAGAGAATTCAGTTAGGAATTCAGTGTATGGCCCTGGAGGTCTATACAATGTTACAATAGTTAATGGCTTAGCTCCAGGCTGAATAAGGTTGAGGACGAGTACCTCGAAAGAATTGAACTTATGTTCGAGCTTGGGAGCCATTCTGCAGCTAGAATTGTAGATAGTGGCTACCCCACCTCCACGCCCGCGTTGGCGCGGTGTGTGGAAGTTTGAATGACTGGGGGAGTGGCTTCATTTAGCGATAGGTATTCGTCTGGTTTAAGCCAGGTTTCAGTGAGGCAAAGTATGTCAATATGATTATCAGTAATGAGTTCGTTTACTAGCGTCGATTTTGACGAGAGTGAGCGAGTATTCAACAAGCCAAACTTCGATTTTGACTGTTGGCTATGCTTATAGTTTGCTTCTGGTTTTATGTGTATGAGGTTACTATGGTTAATGCCTCTATATCTCGTGGACACTCTCCCTAAGGGGACCTGACTGCTGCTAATATCACGGCGACGCGGCAGGGAACTGTGTAAGACAGTAATCCTGCCACCTGAACCAAACTCTGGTATATCAGGAACATGCCGCGGAAAATGACCAGAAAAAGACCAGGAAAATG
>JAODXP020000019.1:36754661-36757835 GCA_027497455.2 Sardinella longiceps | reverse complement strand
ACCACAGAATGACATAATGAACTTCACATTTAACAAAAGATTATAAAAAAAATAAAGTAATTTATTGGTTTTTGAAATACAAAAATGAAATACAAAAACAAAGACAGCAGGAAAAAAACATCAATAATCTTCTTTCCTTTGTTTCAGTCAATAAGTTTCTATGTCCATGAAAGACATGAGTGGTCAGTCTCATCTCAATGTAACAACAACTACAGTCAATTACATCAATTAGAACGTTAACACATGGGACTACCAGAGGACTACCCCCCCCCCCCCTTACACACACACACACACACACACACACCACCCCCCCACCAGAGAGGACTTTGCTATGGCTACCGTTAAAGTTAGCGCTTTTGTTTGCCTGCGGCCAGAGAGGACTTTGCTATGGCTGACAGACTTGTCCAAGGAGCCCTGTATGTGTGTGTTTGTGTGTGTGTGTGTGTGTGTGTCTGCGGCCAGAGAGGACTTTGCTATGGCTGACAGACTTGTCCAAGGAGCCCTGTATGTGTGTGTTTGTGTGTGTGTGTGTGTGTGTCTGCGGCCAGAGAGGACTTTGCTATGGCTGACAGACTTGTCCAAGGAGCCCTGTGTGTGTGTGTGTGTGTGTGTGTGTGTGTGTGTGTTTGTCTGCGGCCAGAGAGGACTTTGCTATGGCTGACAGACTTGTCCAAGGAGCCCTGTGTGTGTGTGTGTGTGTGTGTGTGTGTGTGTGTGTGTGTGTGTCTGCGGCCAGAGAGGACTTTGCGATGGCTGACAGACTTGTCCAAGGAGCCCTGTGTGTTTGTGTGTGTGTGTGTGTGTGTGTGTGTGTGTCTGCGGCCAGAGAGGACTTTGCTATGGCTGACAGACTTGCTAACTCAGCTAATGTCCAAATGCAAGTTTGTAAGTTTGATTTATGCAGCCGATGTAACCAGAAACAAGTCAGCAGTATTTGAAATGTTTATGTGCAAGGAGCCCTGTGTGTGTGTGTGTGTGTGTGTGTGTGTGTGTGTGTGTGTGTGTGTGTGTGTGTGTGTGTGTGCCACCCCTAACCTGCACCAGTAGCCAGTAGTCAAAGCCAACACTGCTTTCAGCCAGTTAGAATGAGAACTTGCTTCCAAAACACTACAAATGCATTTTTGAAATTATCCAAAAGTCCTGCTTTTTAATCGTGTATTTCACAAATTACTCACCAAACTTCAATTATGTTGATTTCATTTTGTAAGATTAATCAAATAAAATTATCCCAAAAGTAGGTACACTCATACATCTGAAAAATAACATGTAATAAAAAATGATTTCTGAAAATGAATTATAGCATTTTGGAACCAAACTTCTATTTTTACTCTAAAAGATTTGATCAGACGGCCCCTGAATTGGAGCCCAGTTTATTTCGCTCACCATCTAGTCATGAGTCACTATAACCACCTGTCTGTAGTTGTGTAACTGTGTTAGTGTCCGTGTGTGTGTGTGTGTGTGTGTGTGTGTGTGTGTGTTTATTTCGCTCACCATCTAGTCATGAGTCACTATAACCACCTGTCTGTAGTTGTGTAACTGTGTTAGTGTGTGTGCGTGTGTGTGTGTGTGTGTGTGTGTGTGTGTGTGTGTGTGTGTGTGTGTTTATTTCACTCACCATCTAGTCATGAGTCACTATAACCACCTGTCTGTAGTTGTGTAACTGTGTTAGTGTCCGTGTGTGTGTGTGTGTGTGTGTGTGTGTGTGTGTGTGTGTGTGTGTGTGTGTGTGTTTATTTCACTCACCATCTAGTCATGAGTCACTATAACCACCTGTCTGTAGTTGTGTAACTGTGTTAGGTGTGTGTGTGTGTGTGTGTGTGTGTGTGTGTGTGTGTGTGTGTGTGTGTTTATTTCGCTCACCATCTAGTCATGAGTCACTATAACCACCTGTCTGTAGTTGTGTAACTGTGTTAGTGTCCGTGTGTGTGTGTGTGTGTGTGTGTGTGTGTGTGTGTGTGTGTGTTTATTTCACTCACCATCTAGTCATGAGTCACTATAACCACCTGTCTGTAGCTGTGTAACTGTGTTAGTGTGTGTGTGTGTGTGTGTGTGTGTGTGTTTATTTCGCTCACCATCTAGTCATGAGTTACTATAACCACCTGTCTGTAGTGTGTGTGTGTGTGTGTGTGTGTTTGTTTCGCTCACCATCTAGTCATGAATCACTATAACACCTGTCTGTAGTGTGTGTGTGTGTGTGTGTGTGTGTGTCTCATCAGTAAATGGACTGCATTTAAATATCTAGTCATGAGTCACTATAACCACCTGTCTGTAGTTGTGTGTGTGTGTCTGTAGTTGTATGTGTGTGTGTGTGTGTGTGTGTGTGTGTGCTTGACCATCTAGTCACTGTAGCCACTCGTGTAGCCGCAACTGAGTGAGTGTGTGTGTGTGTGTGTGTGTGTGTGTCTGTAGCTGTAATTGTGTTAGTGTTTAACCTAAGACAGCCCAGATAGGCCGAGCTTTTTCTTCAGGCAGTCCTCAGGGCTGAGTGTGTGTGTGTGTGTGTGTGTGTGTGTGTGTGTGTGTGTGTGTGTGTGTGTGTGTGCGTGTGTGTGTGTGTCTATAGCTGTAGCTTTAACTGTGTTAGTGTTTAACCTAAGACAGCCCAGATAGGCCGAGCTTTTTCTTTAGGCAGTCCTCAGGGCTGAGTGTGTGTGTGTGTGTGTGTGTGTGTGTGTGTGTGTGTCTGTAGCTGTAACTGTAACTGTGTTAGTGTTTAACCTAAGACGGCCCAGACAGGCGGAGCTTTTTCTACAGGCAGTCGTCAGGGCAGCTCAGTCTTGGCGGGGGCCTCAGTGGTGTGGTTGGGCTGGTCTGGGGGGGGTGCGGGCGTGGGTGCGGGAGAGAGCAGGGTCCTGCGGTGGCCGTAGGTGGCCTTGATGATGCCCGAGGCGTTGTTGTCGTTGAGTGCATGCTTGTGCTTCTGGCGGTTGAGCGACTGCACGAGTCCCATGACCACGGCGGCGAGCGAGTACTGACCGGTGGTGCGGCGCGGCTCTCGGCCGAGAGGGTGGGGCTGCTGGCGGCCGCACAGGAAGTGGGTGCAGACTGGTCCTTCCTGCTCACTGATGCCGCGCACGTGCACGGGCCCGCGGCGCTGGAAGGCGAAGCCGCGCTGGGCGAGGACGAGGAAGGTGTCGTGAGGAAGCTGCACGCGGCCGCTCACGCCCGTACTGT